>RJWM01028202.1:0-25893 GCA_004363535.1 Dasyprocta punctata | reverse complement strand
TGAAGATTTACATGAGCATTTAGGTAAGTGCAAAAGAAACTTGTTAAAATTAAATAGCACAGATGAACACATTAATGAGTAAATCAACCAACAGGACGAGTTGCTTTAAGGAGGGTACCTGAGCAGCTTTTTCTTGGTTTAATGTGGGCCAAATAGACTTTTTAATATCAGAAGTTTGTCAACATTCATACTAAGATGGTTTTTAAAGGTACAAAGAATTAATGTTGTTTTCTGTTATTTATTTATTTATTTATTTATTTATTTATTTATTTTTGGTACTGGGAATCAAACTCACAACCTCACGCCTGCCAGGCAGGAGCTTAAACCACTGAGCTAAATCCCCAGCCCTGTGTTTTGAGACAGGGTCTCACTATGCAGTTCAGGGTGGCCTTGAACTCACTTTGTAGCCCAGGTTGGTCTTGAACTCACAAGGATCCTCCTGCCTCAGCCACCTGAGTGCTACAGGGTCTCACTATGCAGTTCAGGGTGGCCTTGAACTCACTTTGTAGCCCAGGCTGGTCTTGAACTCACAAGGATCCTCCTGTCTCAGCCACCTGAGTGCTGGGATTAAAGGCATGCACCACCACACCCAGCTGCTGTTACTTTTTATCATAAAAGCATGACATCAGAATTATAGGTTATGAAGTTAAAAAGAACTATAAGAGTTCATTATTATCTAGCTCTCTTCCCATTGTAGTAACAATGCCATCTCTATTATTCCAAACAGATAAAAGCTCTGATATCATAGATTTCAAAAGAAAAAATTTCAATCCTCTGATATTTTCCCCTCCAAGAAGGAAAAATGGTCCTTCTTGTCCAATGTAAACCAGCTCTTTTGCTGAAATTGTTAAACCCATTAGCCTCCATTCTGTGTTCAGGGGAGATGGGAAAAGCTCCTATAACCTGAAAAACCTTCACGTTACTAGAAAAGTTATAAGTTGTTTGATACAAAGAAGATAGTTTTGATTCCTGAGCATATTGTCAGGCTTTGTTATTCTTTTTTAAAATTAATTTTATTGGTAGGCTTTGGATGTACATAAGGATCACATTCACTGCGGGCAATTTGAGCCTGTAAATAATGTGTCTTGAGTTTTTTCTCTCCCCTTCCCCTCCCCTTCCTTCAGCCCTTCATTTCCTCCTATTTACAAAAGCTTTGTCTTCATTTTTCCTTTCTATTCATTTTTCTCCTTTCTTCCTTTCCCCTTCCTTCCCCCTTGTTCCCTTTCTATTTGAACATTTTCTTTCTTGGGCTTCCCAATATGTATCATTCATTTTGGTGTTTATTCACACTTTTGGTTTCTCACACAAAAGACAAAATGCAATATTTAAACATATGTGTCCAATTTATTTCACTTAGAAGTATGGTCTCAAGGTGCATCTATTTACTTAAAAATGCCTTGAGTTTGTCCTTTTTTATGGCACAGTCGTACTCTATTGTATGTAAAAACACATTGTCTTTATCCATTCATTCATTGATGGACATCTGGGCTGTTTCCAAGGTTTATATTTTACAAGTTATGCTGGTGTAAACATGGGTGTGAATATATTGCTGTGGTATGATGTGTTTAACTCTATCAGGAAGATGCCAAGAAGGGGAATAGCCAGGTCAAATAGAACGTCTAGTTTTAGCTTTCTGAGGAATCTCCATACTGATTTCCATATTGGTTGTACCAATTTACACTAACACCAACACTGGAGAAGTGTTCCCTTTTCCTCACAACCTCTTCAGCATTTGTTAATGGTTTTTTTTTTTTGTTTTGTTTTGTTTTGTTTTGTTTTTTGGTGATATCCATTCTTTCTAGAGTGAGATGGAATCTCAGTGTTGTTTTAATTTGCATTTCTTGAATGACCAGTGGCATTTCTGTATGGAAATAACAAGCTCAAGGAGAAAGAAGTTAGGGAAATCACACCTTTCACAATAGAATCAAGAAAAATGAAATGCTTAGGAATCAATTTAACCAAGAAAGTGAAAGGCCCATGTGCTAAAAACTATAGTACTCTGAAAAAGGAGTTTGAACAGGATATGAGAAAATGGAGTGATATTTCCTGTTCTAAGATAGGCAGAACAAATATAGTGGAAATGACCATACTTTCCAAACTGATATACAGATTTAATGCAATCTCAATCAAAGTATCAACAGTATACACCACAGAAGTAGAGAAAACATCCTAAAATTCATACGGAGCCAGAAGAGATCTAGAATAGAAAAAGCAGTTCTGGGCAACAAAGGCAAAACAGAGGGCATCACAATCTCCAATTTGAAATCATACTACAAAGTCACTATGATAAAAACAATATGATACTGGAAACAAAACAAAACAACCAAAAAACAAAACAGAATCAACAAGCAATGGAATAGAATAAAAGATGCAGGAACAACTTCAAGCAGCTAACTTACCTTTTTTTTTTTTTTTTTTTTTGTGGCACCAGGGATCGAACTCACAGTCTCACACCTGCTAGACAGGCGCTTAAGCCACTGAGCCAAACTCCCAGCCCAGGCTAAGATATCTTTTACAAAGGGACCAAACACATTTACTGGAAGAAAAATAGCCTATTCAATAAATAGTGCTGGGAAAATTGACTTGCTACTTGCCAAATATTCAACCAAGTCTCATATCTCTCACCATGCACTACACTAAAACCAAAATGGGTCAAAGATCTAAATATTAAAACAAACAGTCTGCTGCAAGATAGAATAGGTGTAGTCAAAGACCTTATGAACAAAACCCCATTTTCACAAGAAATACTGTGAAGTATCAATATCTGGAATTTCATTATATTAAGGAAACTTTTTGCATAGCAAAAGAAACTGCCAACAGAGTGAAGAGACAACCCACAGAATGGGAAAAAATTTTACCAGCTATTCCCCAGACAAAAGACTAATATCTAAAATATATGAAGAACTCAAAAAATTCAGACTTCCTTAAGTAAAGACCCATTCCAAAAATGGGCAACTGAAATGAATAGACACTTCTCAGGTGAAGAAGTACCAACAGCAAATAAATACATGAAAAAATGTTCAACATTACTGGCCATTTGAGGACTTGCCTGTCTTTTTTCTGTGTGCCGCTGATGCACCAACTAGTTTTGGGTATTAACTTTCAATCTTCCTTCGGTTTCTCTTCATGCCCTTAAGCTGAAAGTGGTTATTGTTTGTGAATTCCTTCTGATACCACAATGGTATCTTCCACCCATGATATGTCTAGCCCTATTGTGTATGCCAATTTTTACATGCAAAAATTCACTTTCCACTCTTTTTCAACTATTTACCCTTTTCTGTGCCCCTCTGGTTTGTTTGTAAGCTCCTTCAAGGTAAGATTCATGTATAATATTAGCAAGTATATTGCATTACATATGAGGAAATGTCAGTGTGATAATTGGCATGTAAAATACTTCCTAAATTACTTGAAGCATAATAACTATATCATAACTTTTGCAATTCCACTGTGAATTTACTTATGCATTCTATTTAAAACATAGTCCCAGAAATCATGATCACCCATTCAATCATAATCAATAATAATTTATGAAGCACTATCTGATATGAGGTGGGTTTATTTAGTGGTTCCTCTCATTTACACCTCCTGGAATCACATTATGGGGTACATTCAACACCTGAACTCTTCTGCGTTAGTTTCCTACGTGATATAACAAATTAACACATACTTACAAGCCTAGATAAATATACATTTATCATCTTACAGTTTCTCTAGATTGGAAGTCTAAGTATGTCTTACCAGAGTCCCTGCTCAGAGTGTCAAAAAGATAAGCTCCACGCTCCTTATCTGGAGCTTTCTAAGCTCTATTAAGTTATTGACAGAATTCAGTTCACTTGTGGCTTTGGAACCAAGAATCTCAGCAACTAGAAGTTGACCTTTATGACATCACTATTTGCTTTTTCCAAACCAAGAGGAGTCTTTTATCTCTAGGCCCTTTTAAAAAGTTCTCATCTTACCATATAAGACCACTGGGAATATCATTCTTTTGATTAAAGTCAACTGATAAGGGACATTAATAACACCTGAAATCCCCTTCTTCATTTTGCATTTAATATACCTTACTCAAGGCAATTACTATCCTGTTACTTTGGTCAAATCGTATTCATTAGAAGCAAGTTCTAGATTCTGTCTATAGGTAATCAGTGTTACCCTAGAGTGTGTCTGCCACATGAAGCACTGGAAATATTTCAGGTATAACTCTTCTACCAGCATCCTTCTTCCAGATCCTTGGTACTGGTAGACAGGTGATACATAGAATACTGGGCCATGATACCACAGCGGTATATTGTTTACTGGTCAGAAATTCTAACAGCCTCTCCTGGTAAGTCATTCATGGGATTCCCACTGCAGAACTAAAGAAACACCTAAGCTTCCAGAAAGTTGTCAGAGTGACCTCCCTGAACCTCCAAATATGCCAGGAAATAAGATAAGACACATGTTATAGATCAAGTATCATGTCAGATACCTTAGTGAACACTAAGGGGAGTAAGACTTTGTGAAGAACTCTAAGCCTACTGAAAGGCAGATAAGAAACAGATCGATTCTGTAAACTACATTAGGTAGAGGAATAGTAGAGAAACCATCAGAGTATATAGTTAGCTGGGTTGAAATGTTTTCCTTGAGAAGATCAAGAAAAGCTTTTCAGAAGAAGTAATTTTTAAAATATTTTATTTTAAAGAGAAAAAATAAAACAAAATTTTAAAACAAGCTAATAGGAGAGTAACAATGTTTAATACATTGCATATTGTTACGTTCAAAGTAGTTACTCAGAGTACAGGATATAGGCATGAAAAATTGTCCAAACAAAATTATCACAAACTTTTCTTTTAAAAGAAGAGAGACTAGTAGTACACCTATCTTAACTATTATATAGATATATTTTTCCTTTTCCTATCCTTCTCTTCTACTTTCCCCATCCCAGTTTATCTTTCCTTTTGAAAAGTTTCTTCCCATTTCACGTTTTCTGTTGTACGTTTTGGATCTTATTCACTGTTTCAGCTTTGTACACTAGGGAGACATACAATGCTCACACATGGGAGTCTGATTTATTTCACTTATGAGTATGGTCTCAAGTAGCACACATTTACCTATAAATGGCTCCAGTTTATCATTTTTTATGGATGAGTAGTACTCCATTGTATAGAAAGACCACATCTTTTTAAACCATTCCTCAGTTGATGGGCATTTGTGTTGTTTCTAAGATTTATCTATTACAAATTGTGCTGTTATAAACATGGGTACACATACATTGCTGTGGTATAATGTTTTTAGTTTTTCTGGGAAAATACCCAGAAGGGGAATAGCTGGATCAAATGGAATGTCCAAACCTGGATTTTTGAGGGATCTTCACACAGATTACCACAGTAGTTGCACCAGTCTACACTCCACCAACAGTGGAGAAGGGTTCCCTTTTGCCCACATTTCCTCCAGCATTTGTTTTTGGTTGATTTCTTGATGATAGCCATTCTTTTTGGAGTGGGATGGAGTCTCAGTGTTGTTTTGATTTGTGTCTTTTGAATGATCAATAATGTTGAACAGTTTTTCATATATTTATTTGCTGTTTGTATTTCTTTATCTGAGAAGTGCATATTCTTCCCTGATGCTAATTTTTAGATAGGGTCTCTGAATTTCAGGGGTATGATTTTTTAAAATTCTCTTTATGTTTTAGATATGTGTCATTTGTCTGAGGGACACCTGGCGATAATTTTTTCCCACTCTATAGGTTGTGTTTAACTTTTTTGGGGATTTCTTTTGTTGTACAAAAAACTTTTTACTAAGATCAGATCCCATTTGTTGATTCTTTATAGTATTTCCTGTGGAATAAGGGTTTTGCTCATAAAGTTTTTGCTTATACTTATGTCTTCAAGATTTCTACCTATTTTCTCTTCTAGTGGATTTAGTGCTTCTGTTTTAATATTTAGATCTTTGATCCATTTTGACTTTAGTTCATAGTGATAGACATGGGTCTAGTTTTAATCCTTGGCATGTGGAAAGCCTGTTTTCCTAGCACCATTTTTTAAAGAGGCTATCTTTATTCAAATGAACATATTTGGGCCCTTTGTCAAAGATAAAGTGGCTGAGTGTGTTTAGAGTTATGCCTGCATCTTTTATTCTGTTCCACTGATCTTCAGGTCTGTTTTTTTTCTTCCAATACTATGTTGATTGTATCATAGTAGCT
The DNA here is from genome assembly GCA_004363535.1 of Dasyprocta punctata. Taxonomy (NCBI): domain Eukaryota; kingdom Metazoa; phylum Chordata; class Mammalia; order Rodentia; family Dasyproctidae; genus Dasyprocta; species Dasyprocta punctata. Next base: position 19,715 of record RJWM01028202.1, on the reverse strand, counting down.
TTGTAGTATAATTTCAAGCTAGGGATTGTGATACCTCCTGATTTGCCTTTGAATTGCCCAGAATTATTTTTACTATTGTTTTTACTATTCTAGGTCTCTTATGGTTCCAAATGAGTTTTAGGAATGTTTTCTCTAGTTCTGAGATTTGCTAATATTACTTTCATTGAGTTTGCATTAAATCTGTATAACAACTTTTGGAGTATGCCTAATAAGACTACATTGGTTCTAAAGGAACTAATTTTGACTCATCTTGATGAGCAGAGATCCCCATGAGAAAAAGAGAAGTATTTCAGAAAGTGGGAGTAGCACATATATAACAGATATGAAATGACAGTGGTTAACACTAAGTAAACATGAAATATTCACCAGTCACAATGTTAATATTTTACTTAGATTTTTCTTATTTAATTTTCAATGCAACCACCTAAAGTAATCATATGACTATTGGAATCAACACATGTGTTTACAGAGAAAAAATAAACAAATTTCTAAAGTAACTTGCCAAAGTTTGGATTACTAGCAATTATCAGGATTCAATTTAAACTGAAGTACTGTGTTTTCAGAGCTCATGAACCATCTAAATAATTAGATGAAACATAGGTTTTAGAGGGTAACTTAGAAAATAGATTTTGCTTCTGAAAATGGGGATTCATCAACATTTATTAGTCAGTGGATGTGGTAGTTTCTCATTAGCACTCATCATTTGAGAAGGGGAAAAAGTAGAAACTATATACTCTTTGAGAAACTAACTAGTTGAAAGGCTGAATCTTAATTGGGAGTTGACTGTTCAAAGGGATGAGTTGATACCTTGTATTGTTAGCTCAGTAACCAAACAGGATTAAGCCTACAAGTTACAAGAATCTATGTCTGTAGCTGAAAGGGGCTCTTCTAGCACTCTTCTAGGAAAGGAAAGAAAATTGGTTAATTGTTATGAGACAACTATGGAGCTTAGTCAGATTTGAATCAATTCACTCTAAGTGGAAAATTGAGTTTTTTAAGGATACCAAGAAAATTCAGTGGGAGAAATAATAATCCTGAGAAACTGAATAGTGTCAGGAAGCTAGATAGCCAAATACAAATAGACAAAATTGATTAAAAAAAACTCAAATGAGCCAAAGAATGTTTACAGAATGGGATAATATCCAGCTATAAAAGAATGAAATGTTATCATTTGCAGCAACATGGACGGAACTGAAGTTCATTATATTATGTGATAAACGCCAGACAGAAAGACAATGCTCATGTTCTAATTCATTCATGGAAACCAATAATACAACTTTGTAGAATAATAAAAAAGAGTAATGCTCACTATAGATGTGGCAGGGCAATCAGAAGTTCAATAAAGAATACCAGAAACATACTGAAGGAATTATTTCTGGTTCTTCATTAGCATGGTAGGGAAACTAGTAGGTTAAAAAAAAACCATGAAGTATTTCAAAAATGAGTGGAAATGAAGATTATGAAATTACCAACACATAAAAACAATTCATGGTTGAAGAGATAGAAATGCTTATTACCCTGATTTAATTACTGCGCATTTGTTCATTTACTGAATTACCATTACATGCCATGTAATGATGTACAAATATTGTGCCTCAATAAAAATAAATGAATAAAGATAAACTTATGAACTGATCAAAATAGCTGCAACTATGCAAATATTAGAGGAAAATATAGGCACAAAATTTTGTGACCTTGGATTAGATAATAGATTTTATGTATGACCCAAATGTGCAACTAACATATGCCAGCAGTTAATTAATCAGGTTTCATCAAAATTAGAAACTTTTGCACTTCGAAAGACACCAACAAGAAAATGAAAAACAGTCCTCAGAGTGGTTAGAAAAATTTTACAAATCATGTCTCTAATAAGGAACTTGTATCTAGAATGTATAAATAGTGCTTATAACTCAATAATAAAAAGACCAATGACTCAATTTACAAATATCTGAAGGAATAGATATTTCTTTCAAGAAAACATACAAATGCCCAGAAAGCAAATAAAATAATGCTCAATATTATTAGCCTTCAGGGAAATGCAAATCAAAAACCATGAGATACTAGTTCGTATCCACAAATAATGGCAACAATAAAAAAGACAACTAATAAGTGTTGTCTAGGATATGAAAAATTCCTCATAGATTGCTGTTAGGCTTCTACAATGGAGCAGTCAAGTGGTCTGGCATAGTCTCAAGCAAGCAATTGGACATAGTCATCGTATGACCTCAATGCTCCACTTGTAGGCGTATAACTAAGAGAAATGAATATGTGTCTGCAGAAATATTTGCACACAGGTATGTGCTGTAACATTATTTATAATAGTTAAGAGAATTATTTGACTGTTCATTCACTGATTAAAGGATAAATACAATACACTACATACAAAGGAATATGATTCAACAATAAAAAGGAATGTTCTTCCAATGGCTGCAGTGAGGACACATAATGCTGTGATGTACTAACAAATATTGATGTTTACACTTTTAATAGGTAAAATGACACCAAAAGTATAGAACTCAGATAAGAGAGAAGAAAGAAGATGGAATGATTGCCCTAGACAAGAAATAATACCCTTAGAATTGGAGATGAAGGACCAGATAGAAGAAAGAGTTAAACAGTAAAAGAAACAGGATGTAATTGCAAGTGAAAGCTAAAAGAACCAGGGAAGTTGAGGATCAGTGTGTTTTTCTACATTTGGTTGTTCATATCCCTGTGCTCTACCTTGAATCGCTGGAAAATTCTTACTTTGATCCATACTTTCCTTTCCAAACTTTTTTCTGTGTAATGGAAATGTCCCACTGAATTTAACAATAAGCAAACAAAAAGCTGAGAGCTTTTTCCGAGATAAATATCAGAAGAAGCTGATGGCAAAAAATGATGCTGATGTTTTCTGTAGGAATGTTGAAATTGCCAACGTCTTGAGCAATCTCCTTTTTTGTATCATTATAAATTTCATTCACATATTTTCTCCAAATTCATGTTCAGCAGATGCCCACCAAAAAATATTTCTGATCAGATATTTTCTTGAGAGTCAAAATGAAAAAAATGGAAAAAAAGAAAACAATTTTGAATTATCTTACGAGTGACATGCAAACTATTCATCTGAGCAACAGAAACCCAATGGGTTTATGAAGCAACCAATTGACACCAGTGATCAGTGATAGATTTTTGTGATTGCTCATACTTAAGTTCCATGTCATTTAGTAGAACTGTTGTTCTTACATCACTCATTTGAAGACCTGAAACCTTTCTCTTTCACACATACAAGAACAAGAAATTCAACTGGAATTTGCCTTCTATAATCACTATTCTGAAATAATACATTTTATTAATCTTACCTTTTGATATATGTTTGTTGATGGAAAACCTCTTACCTCATAACAAGATATTTAAAAATCATGCTATAATAAGTTGTTTCACCATGACATTGATAACCCCTTAATTCACAGATGCCTCCTGCTGTCAAAGCCCAGTAGAAGAAAAGGTTACAACATAGAGGCCATCTCTACACTTTATGACTGTCATGCTATCCAGGTGTTCTACAGGCACTAAGACCTTAGACTTGAAGGTGTTTCTATTAGCTAGCAAAGTCCCTCTCAAGTATACTACTTTATTTTCCTTATTTTCCTTATGAGTCTCTTTAAAAACCATTAAAGTCCTTGGAACAGAACTCAGTAAGTGATTAGGAATATTTTTTAAACAAAAACAAACTGTGTTTAGCTAAGTTTGGAACAAGTAAAGGATACTGAAAGTTAGACTACAGTCCAGAGTCATTTTATTTGTATTCGTGTACTAATGATGTCAACAGACCTCTGCCCCCAGCTTGGCACTCCACATCTAACCCCAGGAATATGGGTAACAAGACTTTTGCTCTGGAGTTGAAAAAGCAGCATTTTCCAAATATCTTTCTACCACTTGTCTCTGTTTCATGTTTGGTGAGGGCTACTATTGTGAAACTAAGGGAGTGCCCTTCCTAAATGATAATGTGTGCATAGGAATCCAGTGCACATAGATTTATGCAAACTAATGTGAGCCAGAAACTGCTGGTTGATGATAGTCTGCCCACAGAGAGGTGCTAACACTGTATAACATATGCTTCCAAAAGTTTTATTTTATTTTAATAATATTTTATACAATTTAAGTTGCAATCTACTAAAAAATGTGTCTTCTAATGTCTTTTATATGTCTTGCTGCCCATTTAGAGTCTTGCCTTTTGAAGTATACTGCTTTATCTAAGTTTTTTTGAACATAGCTTGCCTTTCTTTTCTTTTCGCTTTTGTTCATTTAATTAAAGAAAACATATTTGCTGCCTGAAAAGCCTTTCTCTGCACCTAAATCAGTAATAATGTGCGGCTGCCTGGGTTGTGTTTGTTGTTAATGCTCATCTCGGTATGCCCTCCTCCTTCTCCAGTATTTTTCTTATTCTTTTTCAAAAGACATGCATTTAAAGAATAGCTTTCGCCTTCTTCTTTCTCAAAAAACCAAAAGCTAATTACAGTGTCAGGATGTTATTGTAAAATAAAGTGATTGTTTGATGGACAAAAAAATCACAGCGATGTTCCCTGAAATCATTGTTATTTTTCTGTTCTTGAAAGTTTGTTTTCCTCTTCCAAAGCACATCATTGTTTCTTTCCGTGCATGCTGTGGCAAGTGTTGCCAATATTTGTTGAGGAAGTTGGGTGACAGGCAACCCACTGCAGGAGAATCTCCCTCTTTTACTTTACAGATGGTTTCCTGACACCTAAATAAACAAGGTATGCTCTTGCCAAGTGGAAGAGATTAGATTCATAAACACACACCAAAAATTTACACACTTCCAATTACCTATTTTTTTTATTCTCACCAAAAATGCTTTTGAATTTACATTGATTCTGACAAGAGTTGGACCAGTTGCTATGTATTATGAAAATATAGCTTAAATTGTGAATTTCCAATAGTTCATTTTGCTCCATCCACACAATCCTTTTTTTTTTTTGTCTCTTCTCTAACATGTCAACTGTAAAATACAATTCTGTTCCATAATTCCTTAAATGATCACTGTGAAAATCCTGTCAAATCTCATCCTACCACAAGTGAATATTTATAGATGATTTCTAAACTGCTGAAAATGAGAATTTATAATGGAGAACCTGACAGGGCCTGAGCTGTTTCTGTACTGGGAGGCGTTGATAGAGGAGAACAGACATTACCAAAGAAAGCTTCTACTTTGCAAAGTGCTCCCACGAAAGAAAGATAATGAATAGCATCCTCAGAAAGGACTGAGATCACTGAAATAACTGTGGCCTTCTCAAGAACCTACAGTGTGCTTGTCTGTAGAGCCCTTAGACGTAAATGGATCTGAAAAAGCATTATAAAGGCTTCTCTTTCAAGAGGATGACCTCTACTTTAAGTTCCCACAGCCTTAAGTTTTATTCTATTGTATAGATAGACATGGAGTAGTTTATCCCAAACTCACCCAATTATAAGTTTCAGAATGTCTCAGGGACATGTGTTGTAGATGTTTAGATTTTATGCCATTGGTTGGGGTTAAAGATACAATCTGAAATTTCAATTCCCCCTTATACTTAAAGAAAGAGAAAAATAAAAGCATTAAATCGATGTATAATTGCAAAAATCTCTCTGATGGCCAATAGGTTTAAACTTTTAACTAAATGGCTCAATAGGCACTGTTATAGACTACTCTGGATTAATTCTCCCCCTACCTACTTTTGATTGCAGATCATAACAGCAGGGCATTGCCTCCAAGTCAGAGAGTAGTGTCCAGAAAGAATAGAAAAGGGATCAGATAATTCACAAGTGGGAATGGCAGGTCTCTAGGAACAGATAATTCAAAACTGGATGTAGGAATTTCAAAAGGACAATTTTGAGTTGCAAAAGTTGTCAAATATTTTTCTAATCCAAGGAGAAAATCATCATGCCTTTTTCTATGAACAGCTATTATTGAAACACTTTGGGAAAAATCTAAATTTTAGAAGAAGTCTCAGAAATACATATGACTATTGTGCAGCTTATAGCTGACTGTCTAAAATGTGCTACAGACTCCTATGAAGACTGTAAAATCTTGTGCACATTTATTGTATTCTCATAAACAAACACAAATTACAGACTGTAACATCACTATTTTGTTGTTAGAAAAATCGAGGCATAGACAGATTAAGCACCTAACCACAGTTTCGCAGCTAAGGGAGAAATCTGAAACTTGGACTTGCCAAAGATCACCAACTTAGCAATTTGATATACTGCTCCCTTGTTAGGCATTTCTAGAGTAAACTTGCATGCCAGAAGAATATTCATCAAGAGAGAAGTGAATGTGTGGTGCAGGCTTAGTGAAATTATAAAGCAACCTGTCAACAAAAATATGATAATTTGGATAAACCCACATGCATAAATATTTACAGGGAAAATCCCAGTGGAGTACAGAGGTATTATTGGGAAAAACTTAGATGAGCCTTGGTTTAATAAGAATGATACCTAATGTAGTAAGCAGAATAATAGCACCCCTCAAAGATCCATGTCATAAATTTAGGACCAGTAAATGTGCTACCTTACAGGGGATTAGCAGATATGGTTAATATTAAGGAATTTGATATGGGAGATTATTATAGGTAACCTGGGTAGGCCCAAACTAATGATGTGAATACTTAAAAGAAGAAAAAATTTATCATGGGTAGCCAGAGAGAGAGAAAGAGAGATGTGAAGTAGGAAGAAAAAGAGAAAATAATCACCATTGCTGATGTTGGAGATGAAGGAAAGGGCCTCCAACCAAGGAATCGTAATAGTTTCTAAAAGCTGGAAAAAGCAAGGAAACTGATTTTTCCTGATGATCTCGAGAAAGGAATAGAGCCCAGACTGACTTGTGTTAGACATCTGACCTTCAAAATTATAATAATGTCATATTGCTTAAGCCACTAAATTTGTGGTAACATGTCATAGTGAAGATAGAAAATACAACTAACTTACATTTGTTTGGAAGATCATAAAGCTCTTGTAGAGAGTAACTTTTCTGGTCTGAGAGCAGTCTTGAGGGTTTGGTTGGGCAGAGGAATAAACAGAGGCTCAGGGCAGTTGAATGACTTAGCCAAAGATATGCAGACAGTGGATGACAGAGGCAAGCTTCAGAATCAGGACTTGCCCTCCAGTGTCCATGAAAGTATCCATGTGTAGTAATATTCAAATGACAGAGGGGTCTGACACGTCAGCAAAGTGCTTCCCTGGATCCTTACATCACTTAACTGATGTGTGACAAAGATTGCAAAATGAAGAATATAAAATCATTCATAGGCCCTCAGTTCTTTTCAACTGTATAACCATAAATGAGAAACAACTTATCCTCACACTGCCAGTTTAGAGCAAACATCTGCACCATGCTGAAAGAGTCTTGATTTTTATAACTATAAAATCATTTACATCATAAACTGAAAAACTGCTTCAAGATTTACAGTAGTTATGATTCTGTAATAAGCCTGTTTGATAAAATGTCCCTGTAATTTCAGTAAGGTAAATAATTAAAGTAACTAGTTTTTATGATCTGCATTTGCATCATGAAACTTTCAATGAATTCATTAATCAGAAGGGTGTAATTCCTGTTTAATTTAATCTTTATCACAGAGCCCACAGTGCTCATGTTACATAGATATGAAGTCATGAATTTCAATAATTTATTACTCGTAAGATACAAATGGTCAGATGAAAACTGAGAACTTGAATATGGAAAATTATTATTTGCCTAAAAAAATGGAGTCTTGGAAGAAAGGATGACTTGTGTGTTCAATAAACTTGCAATGATTGAGACACAATGAAAATGGATGAAAATGGAAAGTTAGTATAAAACAAATTTCATTGAATCAAATGCATTCTTTATGAAAACAAGCTTTAACACAATCAAGTTAATTAATATATTCAGTGCAAAGTAGATAAATTCACAGGCCACATTTTTTTTAGATGTAGTTACTGGAGTACAGCTAGATTGGAATCTACATGTCGGTATAGGTTTCTATAAATGTTCCTATACTACACAGCTAATTGGTTTTAAAATGTATTTTGTTTCTTAATTTGCCGAGCAGAAAAAGTTCTCTTCACTTATCCCATGAATGGCTGAGACAAAATAGCTTAACTATCTAAATATTATCTAAAAAAGTCTACCCCAAACATATATATCTTTCTAAAATCTCTAACATTGAGTTTCTAAGAGGTACACAACTTTGATAGTGCTGGTGTATGCATATACTAAGAAACTAAAGGTGGAGTAGGGTATGAGACATTAATGCTTCTGAAGTATTTATTGCCTTATTGAAGGTGCAGATCATCAGCATATGAAAAATAAATATTATTCTGTCAGGTGATGCCATGGCATTATCAAGCTTTTAGTTGCACTATCTGAGTAGTGTGTTAATGGTGCCTCTTTCTTGATGACTTGCTCTTCCTCCAAACTTGGTATTTATTTATGGCCCTCTTTGTATCTTATCAGTCATATTTTTTCACTCTGTGAAATAAGACTATGAGTGCAGTATATCTGGTCAATGTTTCCTTTGAGGTAGTCTTTGGGTATGAGGGATGCCTAAACATTTCAGGATAGCAGACCTTGGAAAAAAAATCTTAAAAAGAAAGCAGGAAGGTGAAGAACCAGCAATGCATAAGCTGAATCCTGGAGGTATCTAAAGCCACACAGATCATAGGCTAGGCCACACACATCCTCTCCATCGTTCATGATGTTTAAGAGACTGTTAGATACAGGGTTGGTAAAATTAACACATATATTTCCGAGGTTATTTCCAGAATAGTAACAGTTTAACTAGGTGTAGTAAAAGATAAAGACAGGTGGACAGTGGAGCCATTAGAGACTTTTCAGCAGATAGTCTATGAAGAAAACTCTAATTTAGGAAGACAATGTGTTCATTGATTAAGGCAAATTTGGGGTAAATTGCTAAACAAACCTTAACCAAATATAAGTATTACCATATTCTCTGTGTCAGGCATTGTTTGGATAATAGCAAGCAATTTTGAGACTTGAAAATTAACAATTTTCTGCTTTCCAAAACATAAGTTAGCATAACTAGAGTTCTATATAACTCTATATAGCTATATTCATATTTCTTATGATTTGTTTATAAATACAGTGATTATATATTGATTTATTTTACAATAATTCTATATAAATAGTAGTGGTTATGTGTGTGCTCTCAAATGAACTCTAACATATACCTTGAGTGTGGTGATTAGCATTTGAATTCTATTTAACTAAGAATGAGCAATGTCAAAGTGGTAACTTGACACTTAAAATACATTTATCACAATATGTCATAGAGTGTTTATAATTGGGGAAAGAGTTGTCCAAAGTAGATATGTGGTTAAAATATTATAGAGGCCCCACTTTTTAAGAAGCAAGTATAAAAGTTCAGTAAATCCTGTAGTTTAATGTTACTGATGGAAATTCGAAGTCTGTAGTCTCATTTGGCTAATGTTTCTTTTCTTCCTAGCGAAATCAAAGGCAGTATTCTTCCCTAAGGGTGACTTGAGGTGCTATGAGAACATTAGTGCATGAGCGCATCTTTCATGCTAGATGGTAATCAGTGTATCTAGGTAAAATTTAGATTTTCCACAAGCTATTTAACAGTTCCATGACCATTTGGGAGCTATTTTGCTAATGGCTGTAAATTTGGTGGAATTTGGTCTGAGATTTGTTTTCATTTTAAGATAGTCTCTACTAGCAAGGTTGTGGGAAAAGGAATGTATAATTCTCATTTATTTATAGTCTATTAATATTTCCTGAAAGAACATAATATTTTCTTAGTCGCTTGATTGGATTGGATCATTTTATAACCTAAGTATATCCAAGTGTAAATGCAATTAATCTTCATTTCTACCTATCTACCTATCTACTGCCATATTTATATTCATACCTATAATTCTACTTTTAAATCAAGAAACAGTCAGATACTCAGGGAAAGATGGTGTCCTAGAAACACTGGCGTATGACTGATATAAAGAAAAAGAGGGCTATGTTGGAACTAAATGTCCTACACTCTCCTTTCCTGTGTGTTGAGTTTTTGTCCTAGTGAGTAAATGTGGTAAAAGACCATAGAAATATCCTAACAAGTTGTATCTTGTCCTTGATTGCAATGTTCTGCAATTAGTCTTGTTTCTGATGCCAGCATGGACTAAACGGAACCTCTTTCCTAGCAGAGGTCCCAGTTCAGCAGCAATGGTTGTCCATTCTTCAGGCTTACGTGATGTTAGGACCTTTTGCATTCTCCCTGAGGCATGGACATAAAGTGTTAAATAAGGAATAAAAGATGATATGTTGGATAAAGCTCTGAGGATGAAGTTAGAACTTGAAAATATTTCAAGCTCTTCCTCAGTCTGTTTGTGTATATCTTCTAGTATTAGAGATCCTCCCAAATTTCACTGTTGTGGGAAGAGAATTTTATCATACAGAGTATGGAGAATAGGTATTTCAAGATGCTCCTGGAAAAGATTATACTTCAGTACAAGAGGTTCTTTTTTTTTTTATTTTTTTTTTTCCCGGCACCGGGGATTGAACTCACAACCTCACACCTGCCAGGGCAGGCGCTTAAGGCACTGAGCCAAACTCCCAGCCCTGGTTTTTTTTGAGGCAGGGTCGCACTATGTAGCTCAGGCCAGCCTTGCGCTTGCGTTGTAGCCCAAGCCGGCCTCGAACTCACAACGCTCCGCCTACCTCAGCCTCCTGAGTGCTGGGATTAAAGGCGTGCGCCACCACGCCCGACTGCAGAAATTCTTATCTATACAACTACGAGCATTTTGGCCAGCTTTTAAAGGTTTACCTTCTAAATATATATTTAGATTTATCTAGTGTGTACCAATATATTATGGGTTTTATGCTCCATTAAGTAAAATAGTTTTTGATAAAAAGCACAAAATATTGGGGTTGTATTTTAAAATTAGTGTATGTTTACAGCACGTGATTGTATTCATTTTGGGAAATTGATATATAGTACCTTGATCATTTTCAATCTTCTTTTACCCAGGTTGGTATTTTAGACTTTGGGTGAAGTGCATTTGATAAGACTGGAGCTTCACAACGTTGTTGCTGATAGTTTGTACTAACTGAAAAACTGATCACTCTTTCTTTTGAAATTTAGGGATACATTGCTAGGTGTCGTAAAGAATACCAACAGGCATAAGTTAGTCTTTTGTGTTGCATCAGCTTTTTTTTTCTTGCTGTGGCAAAATACCTGGTAAAGTCAGTTTAAAAGAAGTAAGATTTATTTTGGCTCAAAGTTTCAGAGTCTTTGGTCTTTGGTCACCTGGCCTCATCTGTCTGGGTCTGAAGTGATACTGAACATCATGGTGTAGTTGAGACACACTCAACCAAAGACATTGCTTCATGGTGGAAAGGAAGCAGAGAGAAACTGTGAGCAAAAGAGCCAGAGAGGAATGGGCTGGGGACAATATAGAGTCCTCAACGGCACATACACATGACCTACTCTCTTCAACTGGGCTCTATCTCCAAAGTTTCCTTCACCTCCCAGTAATGCCATCAAATTATGAATACCTCATCTACTCATGTTGTTAGAGCCAGTATGATCCAATTACCTACCAGACATCTATCAACTGTCAACCAAGCATTTAGCTTATTATTTTGGGGGAATATTTGAGATCTAAAGCATATTATCTTGCCCTCCCCCAGGTCAGAAATCAAGCTAGGCAAAAAAGCCATATGCATACTTACAGTTGAAATGCCAAGCAAAATAACTCAGAAATAAATGTGTTTGATGCTGAAGTGCTAATGGAAGTAATCCACAAGACAGAGACTTGATCATTGGTGGTGGCTATAACACAGAAATGCTTCTGTACTTGTTACCGTACTGCTAACTAAAGAAGATGATGGAATTTCAAGTAGGGTAAACACCTTGAAGAAAGGTAAAGATTAAAGAAAACTGAATATCAACTCAGCCAAGGAATTCACAAAAAGAAATATTCCAGATAGTAGTACTCATGTTAGATGTGTGTAGAAGAAATGATCAAGTATTTAACAGCTATATGAAGGACACTTAAAACATATGCATCTGCCCATACTCACAGAAACACATCTTGGCTCTTATGAAGGAGCTTATAAAATATTTGGTCCTAAACTGAGATGTTTTCCCCTCTCTGTTTACATGGTGGTAGATATTCAAGGACCATAAACCTCTTCACAAATGTTAGGTTGTTTCAGTTTGCTTCCAAACACTTGTGCTTTTAAATGTTTCAGTATTTCCCCTTTGGAAAGCAGTTGTCAAGCATGATTACAAAATGTTCTTGAAATATGACTAGGAGCACACTGAAAGAGGCTGTCTCAGTGGGCCAAATTCATGGCTGCTTCCTACATTTGGCATCTTCCATTCAATACAGCAGGAAGTAGGGAGCATATTTGCTTAGTCAGAAAACTTGCGTTCACTGTTTGCACTGGCTACACAGGAGGGTGAGTGGGTATTTATATTACTGTTTTGATTGCTGGGCACTTTCAAGTCCTCATTAATGGTGTTTGGAGGATTATGAAAAGAAATTTAACAGAACATAGTTATTTTCATGAACTTCCTTCAATGCAGTATGATTCCTACAAATATTGCCTTTTCCTCCTACTGAGACAATCAGAAACTAATTTAAAATAGAAGCGAATAGAAGCAAAATAAGATGAAGGGCTTAAGTCAGCTAATGATATTCTTATCATATGATAGGATTTAAAAATATATATTTAATAGGACGCTACTTACTTTCAAATGATAATTCCCATTTAGTTTAGAATTAGAAATGTATAGAAATAAGTTTTTTTTCTTTGCACTCAGAATTTTCTATTGGTTTCTGGACTAGGTATATACAGAATTTTTTACTACTTCTGTGCTGATACTTGGAAAATGCATTGAAACTATTTAAACTCCCTTGTCTTCCCTACTGAGTGCAAAGCTTCTTAGAACTTGGATGTTTCTCCCACAACTTCTTCATTCCTTCATGAATTCATATGCAAAGCAATGAAGTCTTAAAATAAATTTTGTAGGACTAAGACATCAAATTCCTTCCTGGGAGAGAAAAACTAATATTAGTTAAGCAATTATATTGAGTAGTAAGTGTAAGAGGGTTGAGTATTTTTGTATTTTTTAAAAAATCTTTTCTGATTAGAAAACACATACATATATTTCCACATAATAGATTATTTGATATACAGTACTAGAACTTTCTTGACAATGAAGATTTTTGGTTCAAGATTCAAACACTCTACCTAAAGTGGCCAAGAGGTAAAGTAAACAAGTAAGTAAAGTTATAAAGCATACAATTTGTCACAAACAGAAGAGCATAGCTAGTTCCAAACTGTTTGTTTCCCTATAAAAATGTGGTCTAGAATTGCTAAATGTTCAGTTTTGCAAGAGAAGCCACAATGCTGAAATTTGACCTCAAATTTTTCCATGAAAAGACTTTTGCATGTCATGAAGCATGGCTATGAAGGAATCAATTCCTCAGGATCACGGTTTATAACTTTTGCAAACTTTTATGTGGTATCAGTGTGGCAAATGTCTGGTCTCCTAAAAATCAAAACCAAAATACAATTTGACAGCATCTATTTAATTTAACACTAAAAGCATTAGTTACAAATAATTCATATAATTTTATATCATTTATCAACACTTGAATATTCTATATACTTCTAGTTATCTACATGTTTATGCATATATGTATATACGTACCTATCAATCCATCCCTTCACATATGCCTATGAGATTTGCTGTGTGATCATTAAAAATGTTGAGCTCTAGAGTCAAACTGTTATTGTACAAACCCTAACTCTGCCAACTATTAATGAAGGATCCTTGAGAATTTACTTAATCATTCAGTGCCTTAGGTTCCACATCTGTTATATGTGAATAATGGCCGTTACTAGAGCATAAGATTTTTCTAATGACTGAGATTAATTTTGCCCTGCATCTGCAGTAATGTTCCTAACTTTCAGTACATTTTCATGCCTGCTTCTAGGGAACAAAAATGTGATCTCATTGATTCCCTTTCCACCCACCAGTGCGAGATGCTTAAATGAAAACAGAAATGAGAACAAGTGCCCTCTGGACATATACTGCAGGAAAAAGACTGCTTCACAGGGTTTGGAAAAGACGATTTTGTCACAAAGCTCCTGGTCATTAGAATTTCTGTGACTCCAAAGCTACAATGCTTTAAAAATAAGTCAAACACATCTATAAGTTTATTTTTCAGGTGATATCCTATAACTTGTAATACAGACATATCTTTAAATAAATCTATTCTCTCTCTCTCTTCTCTGTTTCTCTCAGTTATCCATTTCACAAGATAAATTCTTATATTCAAGAGGATTTAGAGTACTAGGGTTTCTTTAAATAGCAAGCTTTCACTGCATTCAAAGTATGAATCAATTTTTAAAAAAATTGATTTGTACATAAATACAGGAACAAATCTATTACATAAAACCTGTTACAGGATTCAGTCCAACAGGCTTTAACAAATGTGGAACCAATTGCTTATCTGAAATCAAAATAACTGTTCATAACCTCTTGGCCTCACCCCAATTCTCTCAACACCCACATCATTGTTCAGTTTTGTGAACTGGTGTCCAGGCTGAGTAAATATTTCAAGAAATTACATGAAAGCAGATATAACTCAGAAGTAGAATTAAACATTTTTGAAGAAAGGGTATTGTTCTATTTATTGATTGTCAACTAAAGTTCATTGATGACTTTGCAAAGCAAAAAGCAAACATACAATTCTACATTACAAAAAATAATTGCTCTATTCAACATGAACAGCATAGGTCTTTTTGTTGTTGTTGCTAGATTTTTGTTGGTCCTAAATGAAAATAAGACTCAAGGGGAAATTCTGAGACCTTCCTGACAGATCACCAAAATGCTATTTTGCACACTAGCAATAAACATGTAAATGATATCCTTGTAGCTAGGTAATACAAATAACCAAATCTGAATCACACTGAACTTACCTACCTGAGGTGGACTATTATCTTTATCTGCCTGATAATTCATGCAGAATTTGTTGTATCATTAATTGTCCCTTATGCTTCTGTGAGCAAATGTAAAAGTTGCCCTCTCACTTGCCTTGGCATGTAATTAACATATGCAATGGATGATGAATGGTACCTTTTTTGTTCTCTTACAATTCAGTTGATGCCTCAAAGTTGAGGATAGTAGATACTATATGCCAGTAAGTCACAAAGAGAAATGTCAAATCAGTTGACATCTGGACTTAGTAAGACAAGTCCTTCTGGGATGCTGTGTTTGCCCATACAAAGAACAAAAGTTTGAAAATTCTTGATAAGATGAATGAGAGTGAACTGGTGCTACCTTGGATTCCTGAGAGAGCTAGCCCCATGTCTTCTACAGTGTATGGCAGTGGATCTCAGGGTCCCAACATGAAAAGGGCTGGGTACCAGTGACCATGGGGCAAGCCCAGAGGAGGTGTCTCTAGGTTCAAAATGAGTAGAAAAGGAAATGTTTTACTTCCCAGTGATTGGCATGAACAAATACCTGGGTTAGAAACCTTCTAGGAGCATGCTGTATGAAAGTATTGCCTGCCAGAGTAAAGTGGACTGTGACTTTGGAGCAATTGCTGAGGGGTTGCCAAAAAAGTCATAATGAGAGGTAATTTCTAGAGACAGGCAACATGACAGACTCCAGGATCTCTATAAGGTGTTGGAAGGACTCAGAGAAAGGCCCCACCTGTTGCCAAGACAACACAGAATGATGATCTCCATCAACTTCCACCATATCTTGTTCTCCCTCCTTCCCATTCTGGAAGGGCTGGAGACAACCAGGTGGCAGCAGGTGGAGAAAAAAGCAGAAAGTAATAAATCACCTCCACCTCAAGAGAAAGCTCTTGTATTTTTCAGGAGGCGAGATGGCAATTTATCTATGACTTAATTTCTAAAAATGAAATTATTCTATTACTTGAAGTTAGGTTCCATCAGAGATATCATTAGAGACAAAGAAGAGAGTTTAGAAGAGAGATGACCTAGAGTGGGTTTGAAGGATTTTCACGGAGAGAAAAACTAAGGTTTACTTTGTAGACATGACTGAAGTGACCATTTGATAAACTATTATTTATACAATAGGGAGAACAAAAATAATTTTATTAATTAGGAAATGGCAAGATGGAAGAATAAAATGCTGAGAATCTTACTTAAATTTTTATTTTGAATGAAGTCTGCCAAAGTTCAGGATAAGAGATTCATTACCTCTGCTTAAGATGTCACCCAGAACCAACCCAAGAATCCCTGGACTACTCATTTTCCATCTAATGAGTCACTAGATCCTTTCTCTGGAAGGTAACTTTCAAGTCAGTTCCTTCCATTCCAATCTACTCCTACTTTCCTGGTTCAAGTATTCACCATCTGTTGCCTGGAATACTTCAATAGCTTTTGTTATCAACTCTTTGATGCTTGCCATGTCCCCTCTAGTTCATCCTTCATATTATAGGTAGTGTCATCCTCTCTTACATTGATATCCATTTAAACTGGACTTTTTAAAATCTCTTTTTTACTTTGCCTTCTACCATTGGATTAGTTTCCATTGTTTCCACCCCTAAGATTGTTTCTATTTTTGAAATGCCCTTTCCCTGTCATGTCTGATTTGCCAACAACTTGGAACCTTTTCTGCTATGTCTGTCAGAAAGTTTCCTAAAATGCTATTCAGCTAAGCATGCAGCTGAACAAGGTTGACTTGGGCCCCACGTGGCATCAAACTTACTCGGAAGGTATCAGGCAGGAAGCCCAGCTTGTCAACAAGGCAGTACCTTGTGGTGCCTCAGTAAAAGAGCCTGTATAGCCAATGATGCAGCAATCCATTCAACCCTCAAGAGCTATAGACTCACTAGGAGCAAGATAAGGTCCACATAAGAGAGAAGTGCAGGTGCCATTCTGGCCAATAAGAATTCATATGCATCACAGGACATACATATGTTCTACACTCACAGTTTTCATGGGTCACTATAATTCCAGGAAGTTCAAACTTAAGACTCGCTCCCTCATCTAGTGCTTGCATTTCATTTATTGTTCTCCCAGTATTTGGATTTTACTGACCAGGAGGCATTCTATCACAAGTAAGGTTGACTAGCACTATAGTTAACACAGACCATTTTATCTAGGTTCATTGTATCTGAAAGTTGGGTTTCCTATGCATTCTTTCTTCCTTGATAACCCTCCCCACCTCTACATATTCCCTCTAATTAGTGATTCTATTTTTATAGCTTCTGCACTTGTACCTCTTCTATTGCTCTATTTATAGCAAATGGAAAATATTGGTTATATCAAAGTTCTTTTCAATTGTAATGTCACAAGTATAGCTGCCTGTAGGATGATCAGAGATGTTCATAAATATTAGCTCTAAGGATTTTTGACAATATTTTGCTGTAAAAATTAACAAGAATAGAAAGATGAGGTTTATAGGCATATTTTGGATTGTCTTTTCTCATTCTTTACAAACTGATAGTTTTGGTAATATGGTATTTTTTTTGAATCAAGTCTTTCAAAAACTACTAGATAAAGCAAAACAATATGATCCATGTTAAATTAATGGTTTAATACTTTTAATTGAGAAAATGTGGCTGTTAATCAGACCAGCTCATGAATTAAAAATCATCATTAAATTATGGACCATGGAGGACTTGTAATAGCTCTACATCTAAGTTCAAGTGACTCCTCAATCTAGAGCAAATGATGACCTCTAGATTTAATGCATATGTTATTAGCATCTTGATCCCTTAGATTCAGTTCATGAATTTTAATCCTCTCTAAAAGATGTTCAAGATGATTGAAAAAGAAGAGCTGGAGGTAAACAGGAGCAGCTGTTTACCAGAAAAACTCTTTCTACCTGACCCCTGCTGAGTTAACACAATGGCTTCTGAGAGAATGTTATGACTCATTCCCCTCCTGGTATTTACCACAGACTCATAATTCCTCTCTTTCTTCTAAGATGTTTTCATTGTACTCTGTTCAGGAAACATCATTATCCCTACTTGGAACTGACTCAGACTTGCGACAGAGGTCAGCACATTGCAGTTTGGTTGAACCCTATTCAGCCTTGTTTGCTTTGTCCCACTCTGTAACTCTGTGAAGAATTCATGCCCTGAAGAATTCAGCTGAAGTTTGAGGTTTATGCAGTATTGCTATGAAAGTTTAATGTTGAAATGAATTAGAATGGAACCTAATTATTGGAGAGAGGAAATATAAAGAGGAGATGAAGCAAATATGAAAGGGAAGGAAGTGGCAGGGGCTGGTAGAGGGCTAGAACAGTGAGTTCCCACTGTAGAGTGACTCTGAGGAAATCAATTGCAATAAAAAATGATTTTCTCACCCTGGCCCAAATGTTCAGGTGGGAAGAGTGAAAGCCAAGGCCAACCTGAGCTCCAGTCTTACCCTTCTGTGCTCAGTTATCAATCCTTACAGCTATTAGTGCCCTTGTCTCATATTGATGGAAAAAGTGAAAATGTTTCTATTCTCTGAAGTGTTGGGAGGAAATGCTGAAACATAAATCAGGAAACTGAGCCTGTCTTAGATGTGAAAGAGAACCAGAAGGTATCCCCAGGTGCTGCAGTGAAGCCAGGGTCCCCCTACGGTCTGTGATTCTTACATGAATATTGCATGTGGGTTCATGGTCCATGCAGAAAAAGAGACCCTACAAATAGTATACAAATTGTATACATCAACAATTAATGAATGATGACAACAT
Organism: Dasyprocta punctata; assembly: GCA_004363535.1. Taxonomy (NCBI): domain Eukaryota; kingdom Metazoa; phylum Chordata; class Mammalia; order Rodentia; family Dasyproctidae; genus Dasyprocta; species Dasyprocta punctata. Next base: position 999 of record RJWM01028202.1, on the reverse strand, counting down.
TTCATGATAATGTACAAGTAAGTTTTCTTTTTTTTCTTTTTCTCTTTTTTTTTTTTTTTTTTGTGGCACTAGGGATCAAACTCACAACCTCACACCCCTGAGCCAAACTCACAGCCCTAGTTTTTTTGAGACAGGGTCAAACTGTGTAGTTCAGGCCAGCCTTGCACTCACATTGTAGCCCAAGCCAGCCTTGAACTCACAACGTTCCTCCAACCTCAGCCTCCCAAGTGCTGGAATTAAAGGTGTCAAATAAGTTTTCTTAAAATTACTATTTCTTCAGGGATGAAGCCATTAAGTTGTCTAACCAGATACTTGGAAGGGTCCTTCTGCTCCTAATTATTGGGAGATATCCAAACTTGTGAACTTGTGTATATGAATGTACTTCCTCAAATCATTAAATTTCTTTTCCTGCAATGGTTTGAGTGGCAGCAATCTGATAGTGTAGCAGAAAATTCTCCCTCCCCCTACACCACCAGTATACTTCAGTTTGTTAGTTGCCCAGGTGATAGTTCCTGTTCCAGTTCCAGGTGTTTCTGTCTCTTAGAAATGGCTTGTCACTGTGATGCATAGCTGGTCACTATAATGCACATTATATAAACCAATCCCCAATTGACAAGCCATTCTGCCTGTATATTTCTTCTTGCTTATGCAACATAAGCTCTAGACCACCCAAGATCAGGGCCTGATATTCTGGGAATGATCCCAATCAGTGCCCATCAATGTAAATAAATCTGCCTCCAAATCCTGTGTATCATTTTGGTGTTTCTGCCTGCTGTTGCTTCTGGTGTATCAGCCAGGAAGACTGACCATGCTGACCTCTTTAGTCACTAGTTGTGGCCCTCAGGGAGGTAACAAGAACCTCTCCAGGTCCCGATGAGAAGGTATGCCTTAGAGATTTCTCCAGTCCTCTCAGAGGTCTGGAGGAGGATTCCTGGCTCCCAGTTGAGCAGCTCATATTTAACCCTAAAGGGAGAAGGACACAATATGTCTGTCTTTCTG
>RJWM01028201.1:0-25899 GCA_004363535.1 Dasyprocta punctata | reverse complement strand
TTGGTGATCATAAATTCCTTCAGTTGTTCTTTGTCGTGGAAGTATCTTGTTTCTCCGTTAATTTTGAAAGATAGTTTTGCACGATACATTCATTTGGGTTGGAAGTTGTTTTCTTTCAGGGCTTGAAATACTTCGCTCCAAACTCTTCCTGACCTGATGGTTTGTGTTGAGAAGTCTGTTGTGATTCTGATGGGTTTTCTTTTATAGTTGATCTATTTCTTTTCTTTAACAGCTTTAAATATTCTGCTCTTGTGTTGAATTTCTGAGATCTCAATTATTATATGTCTGGGTGTAGATTTATTTTGGTTATGGCTAACTGGAGTTCTATATGCTTCACTTATCTGAATGTCATTTCCTTTTCTCATGCTTGGAAGGTTTTCTGACATTATTTATGTAAATAGACTTTTTATGTCATTTGTATTGACCCCTGCCTTTTCACTCACACATTTTATTCTTAAGTTGTCTCTTTGGGTTGTCTTGCAGTCATTGAATTGTTGCTTCCAGGTTCCATGTTATTTTTAAGAGATCTTTCCTTTCATGATCACAAGCTGCAAACCTGTCTTCAAGGTTTGAAAGTCTGTCTTCAGTTTCTTTCAAGTGGTTTTGCCAGCTTTCAATGGAATTTTTAATTTCCTGGATATCTCTTTGAATCTGTTTCATGTATTCTAAATGTTTTTTGTCTTGTTCATTCAAGATTTCCCTCATTTTCCTATGCTCCATTTTTTATCTATGTCTTCTTTAGAGATGCCTAGCAGTTCTTTTATTATGTTTTTCATTTCTTCTTTTACCTGAGTTAGTATTTCCGTTCTAATTTCTTTTATAGCCTCATGAAGTTGTTTCTTTACTTCAGTTGCCCTCACCTCAGAAACTTCAGTTGTGGGACTCCCGATCTCTTCTGTGCTTGCATCTCCTGGACTTGCTCTGCTTGGATTGGAGGCCAGAGACTGCCTTTTGCATCTTCATCTTGACACATTCCTGGGTTCTTCTGGACAAATGGGTACTGGTGTCCCAGGCACTTCCTGCATTGGCTACAATTTCTCTGAAATGAGACTGTTTGGTTCTTCTAGCCAGTGCTGATTATGGATATCTGATGGTGGCCATTGGCTGTGCTGGTGCAGGGCTGTCTGTTGCTCTTCCCAGCCTGCACTGGATCCCTAATGGCTGGTGGAGTGCATGTGGGGGCAGGGCTGGCTACCGCCTGCAAACCTGGGCTGATCACCAGCGAGGATCCTCCACTACTGCCCCTGGAGTGTGTGTGGAGCTGCTGCCTCCAGACCAAGCTGGCTATCCACAGGGACCCTCCAAGATGGCCCTTAGAATGTGTGCGGGGGCAGGGCTCAGTCTGAGCAACTTCCACAGGTCTGCACCCAGCTAGGAGCTGCTGGAGGAAGTCAGGAGCAGTTCTGGTTCCGGGCTTATCCAGCCTGACTCCAAAATGGTTCCCGGTCAATTGCTCTCTCCCATGGGAGGACCAGGTCCTCTGTACTCACCACCAGCCAGTTCAGTCTTCCAGGTCTGCTGCCCCTGTCCACTGCCACTCTCCTCCAATGCTGCCTCTCTCTGCAGAGGCCTCCAGGGTCACCAGCCACCACGTCACCTTGATCATGTGCCCCCAGGTTCCAGCAGCTCCTCTCGCACAGTGGGTCCAGTTCCGGGCAAAAGTGCTGTCATCTACCGCCTTCTTCTTTATTTAAGTTTTTCTTTTTACTCTTTCTGTGGGCTTCAATTTTTGCTTTAGATTCTTCCTGGGTCCAGAGGACCCATTTCCTTCCTTCATGTCTTCCCCATGATGCTGTATTCCAGCATCTGGACTATACCTGTCAGAGAGGCTGTTTACTCTGCTGCTTACTGTTCCTCCATCTTCCTGGAAGTCCTACATACATATCTAAGAGTATCAAATTAGGTAAACTGAGGCAAAATGTCACATGTATATGCAACAGTTAAACTGTGCAAATACAAATAGAAAGTCTTGAAGATAGAGAGCTATGACTTCTCACTTACAAGGGATCCTCAGTAAGACTAATAGTCACTTCCCGTCAGAAACCATGGAGATGATAGGTGATGAATGGCCAATTTAAAGTTCTGAAAGAAAAAGAATGTCAATCAAGAATTGTATATGCGGTTAACTACCCTTTAAACATGGAGGTAAATGAAGGAATCCAAAGATAAAACCAGAAGGATTCACCACTAGCAGACCTGCACTGCAAGAAGCTAAAGTAAATCTTTCACGTCAGTGTAAGCGAGACGTGTGCATGGAATGCAGATGTCATGTGTGAAGACTGTCTTGGGTGTGACAATCGAAGCAAAGCTTATTTTTGTTGCAGAGTTCTATTGGTATTTTCATCATAGTTCACATAGAAATTTATTTCTGATATTTTCTTTTAGGTTTTGTAAGCAAGTACACAGCTGTTGTGAAAATGTTGATGTGTATTCTAAACCCACAGCACATATTAGGAATTTAACACTTTATTTTACTGATATTTTATGCTCCTGTAAATTACACATTGTATGATATAATAAGAATCTCCTGACAAAACAGCAAGATCAATGAGATGCCAAGTATATCCTACAAAAATGTCAAAAACAAAACCCATGTGCTGTCAGAGTAAATGATGTGTGTGTGTGGAATATACTGTTGTCATGTGTGCAGTCTGCCTTAAGGGTGATAATTAAAATAAAGATTTTTCTCTGTGAAGTGCTATTGGCACTTTCATTGAAGATCATCTGAATTTGTTTGTAAAGTAAAATATTTGGGACAAATATTTAGAAGTAAGTATTTGTGATATTGACAATTATTTTTCTCAGGTATAACAACAGAGGCACAATCAACCAAAGAAACTAAAGTGGACTTTATCAAAATAAAAACATGCATCTGTTAGGATCTTGTATTCAGAATATATAAAAAGCTTGCTTTTAAAAAAAAATTTTGAAACAGGGTCCCACTAACTTGCTTAAGTTGGTCTTGAACTTGTGATCCCCAACCTCAGTCTCTGGAAAAGCTGAAAATATACTCATCTCAGAATATATAAAGAATTCTTATGGCACAACAATGAAACTTTTTAAATGGAGAAAATATTTGCATATGCATTTCTCCAGAGAGACTGTACGAATTGCTGATAAGCACATGAAATAATTCTCATTGCCATTCTTAATTGAGGAACTGCACATTAAATTCCCAGTGAGAAAACTCTGCACCCATTAGGTCGGTAGAGATAGAAATGTATACTTTAACAAATATTGGCAAGGACATTGGAATCCTCAGTGGATAAATAAAATATAGCCTACCCAGGCATTGTAATACTGTTTAGCACTAAAAAGAAATGAGATATCAAGTCATAAAAAGAAATGAAATAAATTTAAATGCACATTACTAAGTGAAAAAAGAGAACCTAAGGCTACAGATTGTGTGATTCCAAGTATACCACATTCTAGAAAAGATGAAACTATAGTGATAGTAAAAAGACAAGTCACTGATAGAGGATAGAGGGGAGAAAAGGGTGAATAAGTGGATTACAGAGAATACTGGGAGAAGTAAAGTTATTGTGTATGATGTTATGTTAGTGTAGGTGCCCACATATCTATAAAAACTCATAGAGAATAGAAACACAGGTGTGAATTCTCCACCAACTGTAGCTTTAGGTGATAACGATTTGTCAGTGCAGGTTCAGGGATTGTAGCCAATGTGGCACGCGCGTGGGGAATGCTGATAAACCAGCTGTGAGCTGTGGGGACAGGAAGTACACAAAACTTTCATTTTCCTCTCAATTACTCTGTGAACTCAAACTGCTCTAAAAATAGTTTTTAAATTAAAAATGTAAGTGGAGGGAAGGAGGGAAGGGCGGAGAGAGATGGAGAGAGAGAGGAAGTGAGAGAGGGAGGGAAAGGGGGATGGGAAGAGCAGGAGAGAGAGAGGGAGAGAGGGGGAGAGAGAGGGGGAGAGAGAGAGGGAGAGAGAGAGAGGGAGAGAGAGAGGGAGAGAGAGAGGGAGAGAGAGAGAGGGAGAGAATAGATGCCCTCTCATTTTTCCTTGGTGCACTATGCACAAAGACTGTTTCATCCTCCCATTAATTCTTTACTCTGACAGTATTGTTGAGTAGTTAATGTGCACCCATTGTTCCTGGAGGCTTTGGCATGGAAAAGAAGTCAAGTCCTCTTTACCAGCTCCTCACCTGGCACACAGGACACGACCAACTCAGGACATAGAAAGTCACTGTGCACCTATTAGTAACCATCACAATATTATATAATTGTTGCAGTCCACTGGGACCAGGCGGATAGCCAATTAAACTATTCATTATTTGGTGTGGACAGCAAGTGTGTAAAGGTTTTGTGCAGGAGGAAATATGCACTCAGTGTTCAAGTGATGAGCGTATAAATCACAGTGTATCCATGCAAAAGAACACTACTTAATGGCAACCAACAAGCTACTGATACGTGGAAATATAGATGACTCTTAAAAACATGGTCAGCAGAGCCGGGGGTATAGTTCAGCGGTGGAAGTGTCTGCCTGGCAAGTGCAAGGTCCTGAGTTTGATCCCCAGTACAAAACAAAAATAACAAAACAACAAAACATGCCAAAGCAGCCACATGGGAGATTGTGTGCTTAATATTTCATTCCCAGTAAGTTCCCAGCAGGCAAAATTAATTGATAAGACAAAACATCCAATGGATGATTCAGTGGTGGTGGACTACTATGGAGGTTCAGGATGGAAATGATCTGGACCTTGATAGGCAAGGTAGTTACACAGGAGTGTCAAACTGCACATATATATATATGTGTGTGTGTGTGTATGTATATAAATAAATATATATATATATATATTTATATGATATGGTCATAAGTTGACTTCAAAAGCCAAATGCAGTTATGACGATCATATTCTGAAGATCATATTCTGACATAAAAATGTGTTAAAATGCAAGTTACAGCAGAGAGAAAAAGATTCATTTGAGTTGGAAACCCTGAAAAGAATATATTCAAAAGGGAAAGAGCAGGTGTAGTTTCACACAAGGCACCCCTTGGTCAGGGTTCTGTTGCCGCCATCCTGAAATTCTTACTACTTTCTGAACAAAGATCTCCTGGTGTTCCTTTTTTGTCATGTCCCCCAGATTAAGGTGCCTCCTCCATTCTCAAGAAAGCAGATATTTGTAGGGACCAAGCAGGATTTAGAAATCATAGTTGCCACCTCTTGTTGTGCCTCTCTGAGTGCCAGGAAGGGTCTTAGAAACTAAAATATCATCTCTTCACCCACACCAGAGCATTCAGAAAGGCTACCCAAACTCAGCCAGTGTGTGGGAAAGGTAGAATTACAATCCAAGCTTTTTTTTTTTTGAGTTATTATTTTCAAGTGTTTATATCAATTGTTCAAATTCATGATTCATATTTTGATGTGATTTTTAAAAAATCAGTTGAGAGGGATAAAGAAGGCCTCTCTCTGTTGTGATTCTGTCGGTCCAAACACTTCATTTCATTGCACCTTGAATGTCTTTATCATTTTTTTTTTACAATGCCCAGGAACTACAAGAAATACTTAAGAGTTCTGTTTATGAGCTAATGTCTTAGTTACTTTTCTCTCGTTAATGAGATAAAGTACCCAACACCCAGAATTAAAGGAGGAAAGGTTTATTTAGCTCATGGTTTATTACAAGTTTCAGTGCGTAATCAGCTGACTCCAAGGCAGAGTGGCCCATGCCAGAGGGGCAACAGTTCATGGTGGTGGAAAACAGAAAAAGCAAAAAGCGAGGAGGCAAGCTGCTTTCTGTCCCTTATATTGTACCCAGTCTACCAGCATTAGGGCATAGCCAATTCAATCAGTGGACTGATTCAGCAACCATTGACCCTTAATCTTAATACCCTTAATCTCAGCATTGCACACTCTAGATTCAGCCACCTCTGAAAAAGTCCTATGACCACATGAGGGTTTGGGGGGACATCTAGACAGAAACCATAACAGATAGTCTACATACCTTAATAGGTATTTATATATATGTCTTGACAACTTGGTAGCCAATTAAAAATAATACGTTCAATTGAAAGAAAAATCATATTTTAATTTTATTCATAACCACGAATTATGGTGTATCATTGGACACTAATTATATGTAAAATCTTGAAATTGCATTGGATATACTCCTCTTCTTCCCACATTTATCACTGCAATCACCAAAAACCCAGCTTTGCGTAGATACGTCAAAAGGGGAATGTGGGGACCCAGAATCAAAACTGTCTTGTACTGAGCTGGCAGTTTCTGAGGTGCCTCACAGACCTTGCTCTATTTCCTTCAAAAATCTAGACGTATCTATGTGGCTCCACAGCCACCTGGGGTCTTTACCCCAGAACAATGCATGCTGTGGGGTGGGCAGCTCAGGACAGCCCGGTTTCCTCTGTAGGAGGATGTCAGATACGTGCACCTGTTCTCCACCATGAAAGCATTTCTTATGTATCACAAACATAGACTGAAAAAACTATTTTTGAAAACAGGTTAGTACAAAAGAGGAGCACAAGAATTGTGTGTGTGTGTGTGTGTGTGTGCATACATGTGTGTATGCACGTGGGTGTGCGCTGGGGATCCAACCCAAGGCTTCATGCATTCTAGGGAAGCTTTCTACCATGAGCTACATCTCTAGGTTAAGAAATAAAGTTTATTTAAATGAAGAACCACAAAAAGAAGCTTCTAGCTTATTCAATATCAGAATATAATTACAACTGACATATGTTTCACTCTCTGACTTTGACTTTTCTCTCACTTATAAATGAAGCATAATCTTAGGTGGAGAGAAAACCACTGCTTTCTGAAGAAATGCCTTCTAATTTGAAAACCAGAATTGCAGGAATGTTCATGAGTGTAATACATTTCAAGATTTAGGTGGTAGTTAAACAATTGTTAGCAACCAAACGTGGTTTCTTTTTCTTTTCCTCGCTTCAAGAATGCTGGTATGTGGAAATCTGAAAGTATATTCATCCACCCCCTTCCGTCTAGTTAAATTCAATGTAGCAGAGGAGTAATCCTCTTTGATCTTTCTAATAAGAACAAAACACAAAGTAATTGTTAGTTATAATTTGTAATCAGTAACATGTTATTAGTGGGCTGTTAGTTGATTTTTTCTAGAGGTTCTTAGGTAGGTGGAATTTTTTTGTTTGATTGCTTTAATTCTATGCTACTTCAAGAGGGATGGAGACTTGGATTTAACAAAGATAAAAAGATTTTTACATCTCGTTTCACTGATTTTTTTTCTTCTGAACGTTGAATGTCTATATGGTTATTTAAAAAAAGTAAGTGGCTGCTGCCCTCTGTTGGATGAAATGCAGGTCCTCAGCGACACAGACCTTTTAAATATCCAAGTTCCTGTACGTCCTTTTAACCACGTAACTTGTACTCTAAAGCTAAGATTCTCCCTTTGAATTTTGTCATGGTTCCTGGCTTTCACATTGAAATTTAGTTTATTTTGGGAATTTTTTTTATGGTGGCAAGCTACTTTCTTTCCGGAAGTTTAAATTCTTTTCGACTGAAGTGTTAGGGTGAGTTTTTTCTTCCCAGGAAACCTTAGGGAATGAGGCAGGGGTGTAGATAGGGCAGGAGGGAGTAGCTGTGTGCGGATGTTTAGTGACGAACACCTTTTTTAGCGTTAGGTAGTAAATCTACACTAGGTTCAGACGCAGAGAAGCCCTGTTACTGAATTTCAGTGCATTTCAAAGCCAGGGATTTTATTTCTCCGGTCTTTGGTCTCCTCATCCTTAACATGAGTTGGCCGGACTAGGAATGAGAAAACCCTTATGGGCTCAACACCCATGTGGGTTCGTCTCTCTGGGGAATCATATTAAAAGAATTCCAGTTATAACAGGAAATACAGATTTAATCTGTGTTTCCTAAAAAGCATGAAAAAAGAGCTCAGCTACAAATGCATGAAAACCCAGTTTCACTCCACGCCTTCTCTCGTCCACAGTTCTTCTCTTCCCGTTTTCCAGGTGCTCTGATTTAGTCCCACCCCCGTCACCGCTGCTGCCCACACGGTCAGTTGTGCGGCTGTGTGTGTGTGTGTGTGTGTTCACTGCTGGGGACTGAGGTCGGGGCCTTGCATGTGCCCAGTTGCCCGCCCGCCCTCGCTTGCCCCTGGCGCTCCCTCTTCATCAAGGCCCTCGGGGGAGCAGGCTGTTCTCTGAGGGGAGCAGGTGGGGAAGCCGGGCCTGCAGTCCTGGGGAGACGGTGAGGGAGAAGGTAGCGGCAGGCACCTTGGGGTGCCCCTCCCCGCCCCAGGAGGTGCCAGCCACCTGCAGGCTGTGAGCGCAGTGCCACCGCCAACCTAACTGGCTAAGCAGCACAGCATAGAAAATATTCCCTTTGAACTGGAGGCCTTGCAACTTGGATGCTTTATTCCTTCTTCCTGTCTTGCTAAAGAAAGCTCGGGGTCATTACTGAACTATATTTTCCCTTACTTCTTGAAAGTGAGCTTCCTCTAAAACTGGAATTTACTTGCTTCTTTCTTCTCTCTTTTTCCTTCCCATTATCAGGCATGGCAGTTTGTCTAGACCCGATCGGAAGAGGGAAGACCGTCACAGGAACGCTCGCCAAGTCCCTCTCCGAGGGGGAGCCGGCTGGGACCAGGGCAGCCCCACGCCTCCCCGGTGACCTCCCCAGGGGAATGGCCGGGCTGGCTCCCTGCCTTCTGCGCTTCCCCTTTTGGGGGTGAGAAGATTTGTGCGAAGCTAGGCGCATTGCCAGCTGGTGGGCCTCAAACTTTCAAGGAAAAGAAAATACTTTCTTCTTGTGACAGGTCCAGGGGCTTGTTCTGTTGCCAGTTCTGTCCGTGAGGAGAGGGCTGGGAGGCCCCTGGCAGCTGGGACGAAGGGCGTGCGCCCACGGCGTGCCCACCTGAGGCTGCGGAGGAAGGCAGCAGGAGGAAGATCCTATTTGTCATCGCTGAAGAGCAACAGCCAGTTTTGCAGTGGGTGATAATGATTCATTTCCTCAGGGAAGGTTTGGGAGGATTAGAGTTGGAATAGGAAAAAGTCATTTCTATATCTGGCGATGGAGGGACGCTAAGTACTCAGCATGTACTGTTTGGAGGTTTGTCATCTCTGGTAATGTCACCCTCTTAGTCACCCCAGGCTGCCGTGACAGAAAGCCATGGACTGGGGGTGATAAATGACAGACTTTTCTTTCTGGTAGCTCTGAGGCTGGAGTTGAAGGTCAAGATGCCAGCGTGGTCAGGTGCTGGTGAGAATGCTCCTCCCAGTCACGGACAGCCAGCTCCTCCATATGCCCTCACTTGACCCTCCCAGTATATCTCCTGTGAGAAGGGCACTAATTCATGCCCATGGGCCTCACCCTGATGAGTTAGTCACCTTCCGAATGGCCCTTTCTATACCTGCACCTTCGGGTTAGCATTTTGAGATGTGAATTTTGTAGGGACCTGAAAATTCATTCCCTAGCAATCATCAACAGCACAGTACTGAGAAAGTTGTGAAATGGAACTGACATATTTTTAAAAATTTCATAAACTAAACTCCATGCTGTTATAATGGAGCTCTACAACTACCAGTGTCCAAATATTAAATGTAAGTCATATAGTGTTTGTCTGTATAGCACTGTGCTTGGAATATGTCGTGCAAGTATAAGTAGTGAATGTATATATTCCTCCTATGAGTGCGTGTCTCCTATGATTACTCTGAGAACTCCTGCTTTTGTGGGGGGTGCAGGGGGTGGAGTCTGGGGCCTTTGCTTGTGAAGCACAAGCTCTTTCCCTCAAGCATTCATGGTTTAAAGGGCGTGATAAAGCCAAGTGTGATGTTCACATGCCCAGCTGACTCCAGCCAGTGTGAGGACGGAGAGTGCTATCAGGCTGTGATATGTCCTTTGCTTCAGGAAGGGTGAACCTCTGCTGACTAATCTGACAACGCCAAAAGCGAGCCCACCAAGGCCAGACAGCACAACAGTCAAGAGGAGAGTCTCTCTGGGACACAATTTTGATAAAAGATAACAGAAAAATAGAATAAACTTGAAGTATTCAAGACATATTAAATGCATAGCCATGACTCTAATTTGCTATCTTACAGGCTATGTGTTGGAGGATGTAAGACTAACACCCCCTGTCTCCCAGCCTTACGTGTGTAAACTGATAGCCAAGACAGTCAAAACCTCCTGTAATTCAACATGCCACAATATTTTCCTTGCACCAACAAACATAGCCAGGAACTGATTTCACTGCTAAAATAAATTACACTTAAAAAATGGGATGACGTGGTGTTCCTTCCTTTTACAAAATGTTTTTAGAGCTACTAAAAAACTAACATTTACAAAGTAGGTGATAAAAATATTCCCCTGGGATTCTTCAAAAAACTAAAACTAGAGGTTCCACTCAAGCTAGCAGTTCCCTTTCTTGATATCTTCGCAAAGGAATTAAAAACATCGTACCACAGTGATATCTGCACACCCATGTTTATAGCAGCACAGTTTGTAATAGCTAAATCTTACAAACAGCTCAGATGCACACCAGTGAATGAATGCATGAAGAAAATGGTTTTTTTATGCAATGGAGAACTACTCTGTCATAGAGAAGGATAAACTAGGGACATTTTTAGGTAAATGGAAGCACCTTGAGACCATATTTTTAAGTGAAATAAATTGGATATACAATGTTTAAATGTTGCATTCTCTTGTGTGAGAAATCAAAAGCATAAACAAGACCAAAATGGATGATAGACATTGGGAAATAGGATGAAAATGTTCAACTGGGAAGGGGAACAAGGGAGGGGCAAGGTGGAAGGGAAGGAAATGATAAGGAAAAGAAAGGAGAATAGAAGGAAAAAATGGAAACAAAGCTTTTGTAACCAAAGAGGGGAAGAATGGTCGAAGGGAGAGGAGAGGAATGGGGAAGAAAAGAAGAATCGAGAAATATCATGTACAGGCATAAATTCCCTATGATGATTGTGATCATGACGTATATCAAGAGTACCAGCAAAATTAATTTTAAAGATATTCTTCTGGACTATACAAGAACGAAGATAGAACCACTGATCAGACACGATCTCTGATTAGTTGCCTTGGCTTCTTTTTCTTGTGTTTTGTCAGAAGCTGGACTCTCTTGCTTTTGGTTTCTTCACTTTCTGCAGGTAAATCTCCTGTAATTTCTTGATTAGTCACTTTGGCCTTTTTCCCCTTTGCTCCCCTCTTTCTCATTTTTTTTATACTTTTAAAAATTTTCTTTTCTTCTCTCTTTTTTTTTGGTGCAAAGCTTTATCCTCTCCTGCTGCAGGGAGCAGGTCTAGCTGACAACTTCACTGGTCACCTCGAGCTCCTTCCCTGCTTTGGCTGAACTCTGGCTGAGCTGACCTCCCCCGGCCCCCTGCCATGCGGGGGGTGCACGGCCCAGCAGCTCATGGTGGGGAGAGGCAGCAGTGCCGTCCGCCTGTAAACTCAGCTACTCGGAGGCTAGAGTGGAAGGATGGCAAGTTTGAGGTCAGTCTGGGCAACTTTTTTCACAGAAGAAGGAAGCGGGGGGCAGGTGGAGGTGTAGCACAGTGCTCCCTGGCTTAAATCCCTGGAACCACCAAAAATGAAGACATGCAATGAATGAGGTCTTTCTATCTACTGGAACTGCCAACAAACTGACTTTTCGAATGGCAATTTGAAAGCCATATTTTCCTGTTTTGAGGAGGTCTGGTGATCACTGGTAAGAATTTGGAATCGCATTAAAAGCAGCAAATGCTGGCAAGGTTGTGGGGCAAAAAAAGCTCTTCTGTGTTTGTTGGTGGGAATGTAAACCAGCACAACAACGACAGAAATCAGTGCAGAGATTCCTGAGAAAACTAAAACTGGAAATTCCATTTGACCGGCTTGGGCATGGTGGCACATGCCTGCAATTCGAGCACCGGGAGGCTGAGGGAGGAGGATTGTCATGAGTTCTGGGCTACATAAATGAGTTCAAGGCCAGCCTGCACTACACAGGGAGACCCTGTTTCAAAACAAACAAGCAAACAAACAACAAAACAAAAAAGAAAAGAGAAATTCCATTTGACCCAGCTGCACCTCTTCTAGGTATCTTCCCCAAAGAGTTAAAGACACCACATTACAGTGACACATGCGTAGCCATGTTTATAGCGTGCTAAAATCTGGAAGCAGCCTATATGCTCATCAACAGATGAAGTGATACAGGAAGTGTGCTGTTGATACACAACGCAGCACTACTCAACCACGAAGAACAAATTTTAGTAATCCGTAGGACAATGAATGCCACTGCAGACCATAATGCTAAGTGAAATAAATCAGACACAGAAGGTTAAATAGCACACGGTTTCTCTTATATGAGAAACCTGAGTATAAATCATTCTCAGAGCAAAAAGTTAGGTGATAAGAAAGAGGGTGACAGACCTTGTGGAAATGGGGAACAGCGGGGAGCTGAGGGAAACAAGGGGAAGTAAGAAGGATGAAGACACCGCAAGTCCTCCCAGTCAATATTCTGCATTGCCCTCGGTGAAGGCAGAAGCCGAGGCGTGAGAGCGCTCCCTGCACGGACGGAGGGCGTGACCTCTCCGGTAGAGGGTGCTCTGTGTCGAGGGCACCACGAGGGTCTTCACAGTGACCCCCCAGTGCGGCTCACAGGACAGGGCCTCTCAGCTTCGTTTGCAGAGTGAAGACCAAGGCTTAGAGAGCCTCACACAGCAGCGCCAGGCTCCTATTCACACAACCTGAGCCCAAAGGTTTGGCTTAGAATGGGAGCTCTGCTTCCCCCCAGGACAAGTAGTCCAGTGATTTTCCTCCATGATGAGGGAGCTACCGGAGCACGGGGCAGGTCGGGTGGTAGGGCTCTGTGCTTATTTGGCAGCCTTAGCAGTGGACATCGTCCCCACCCTGATGAGATTTATGGACTTACTCGTCTAATGGTAAAGATATAAACATTGATGTAAAATAGTAAACCTTATTTACCGCTCCAAAGGTATATTGCTTTGTTATAGCATTATATGTAGCCTCTGTATTGGCATGTCTATGGAAAGATATTTCCGAGAATCCTGAGTGACGGGTTAAAGAGATGTACTTCATTGATTTTCTCCATCATCCATCCAACAAATATTTGGTGATTTTAAGTAAATGCCTGTTACGTTTGTTAAAGAATAAAGAACATACAAATATTTTAGAAAGCAGGAATAGTTTCTTCTTCCACCCCAGTGTTTTTTGTTTAGTAGAAGACCCTCCACATAAAAATGGTTAAGAGCAGGCGCTGAGAGCCGTGAGGAGGAGGAGTCGGTGAGAGGACGCGCTGTCCCTGGGGCTGTCGCAGCAGCATTGAGAGGGGGCACTGGCGGCCAGGACACCGCAGGGGACAGAGGGATATTCACTAGGTAGGCAGTGGGGGCCAGGGAAGCTTTCCAAGCAGGGGAATGTCATGACATGGGCTTAGTGTGTTTCCATTTAAAATTTTAGATTTTTATCAGTACGTGTTTGCAGTACATAATGATTGGTAGGTGTTGGGAGTTGGTACACGTACACAACACACCTTAGTGCTTTTTACTTCCCTTCTCCTTCTCTGACTCCTTCTTTCATCTCCTGGTCCCCTTTCCACTTGCAAAAGGTCTATTTCACTGTTCCCTATTATCTTTTACTTTGCTCTTTAGATCATTTGTGTTGTAGATTTTCCACGTAAGAGAAGCCACGTGATATTTAAGCCGCATGCCTGATTTATTTCACTTACTATGGTCTGAAGGCGCAGCGAATGCTGTTTCAGTTCAGATCCTGGCTAGAATTCTGGTTCTGTCATTCTTATCCAGGTCCACTTGCTCAGCTGCTCTTCGCTCTCGGTTTTCCTCATCTGTCACTCAATGGAAGTGGTGCCTGCCCCTGGTCCTGTGGGGAGAAACTGGTGAAACCATTTGTCCAGGGTATCTGTGGGGGCCTGACTGCGGGACAGATCGTCACAGTGGTCCTGGGGCTGAACCGGGGGAAAATAGTACGGAAACAGTAGAAATACTGCAGGAAAGAGGAGAAAGGATGTATGAAATCTCAAGCCTGATGGGAGGAGTGGTTGTGAGGTGAGCAGCCGGGGAGTAAGATGTGAGCGAAGGAATTCTGAAGCTGCCTGTCTGGTCATATCCAGCCCAGGAATAGTCCCTGCGGGGCTCCGAGCCTGAGGCGGCCCCATGGGGTCCTTTAGCCCACAGCACAGTCTAGGAATCCCTGGGTTCATACAAGGCTTGGATGGCTGACCCCAGAGTTCCAACCGAGATGTCAAGGGTTCAAGCCACACAGCACCACTTGGCTCCTTCCAGCACAGACAGGTGACCCAGAAGGACCACCGGGCGCTGTGCCATCGTGGGAGAACTCTGCTGTGTGCTTTCGGAGTTTATTTCCCGCGGGTGCGCCCGGCGATGGCGGGGCAGGCAGGAAGGACAGTCCTCAGCAAGCAGGCACGTTTCCCACATTCCAGCTCCAGCTTCGGCTTCAAACGCCTTTTATCCCTGATGGCATTGTTTGCAATTATGTAATAAAAAAAGAACTACAGAACAAAATTAACTCACGATCGTTGAACTGTGATGAGACTGATGTTTCGAACATGTCCCCTAGCCGGGTGTGGTGGTACAGGCCTGCAATCCCAGCCCTTGGGAGACGGAAGCAGGAGGGTGGCTGTGAGTCTGAGGCCAGCCTGGGCTCCGAACTGAGCTTCAGGCAAGCCCGAACTGCACAATGAAACACTTTCTCAAAAAGACAAACAACAGCAACAATAGTAACAAAACGAAAGAACAACAGAAAATCACTATGCGCCCTAGGGAAACCAGGCAGGGACATCCCAAGTGACAGATAAATCACAAGGGAAGACAATTAGAATTTTACATAGGCTAAGAATCTGATAGAGGAAGAATGGTTTTAATTGTCAGTGCCTCAATTAAGTTGTGTGATTCCCCAGAATAACGCATCCATAGTCACTGAGTCTGAACCCCTTTCTGGGGTCTCACTGGTGCCTTTGGGTGTCCCTGTGAGGAGGACGCTAACATGAAAAAGCTCAAGGTAAGTCCCTGAATTCCACCCTGATGGCCATGTGACAGCTCTGCCTTGTCACCAGCAGATGTCGCTGTTTACATACAAAATGGAAACAGCCCTCCAGTGCCCCCTCCCCGCCCTTTCTTCCAAAAGGAGACGTTTCCTCCATAAAACCTTACCATGTGGTCATTTCTGTTGTGGAAATCATATTGTCAATCCGTTTAAGGAAGAATTACACATGTGAAGGGAGAAATCCACATTTCACCTATTAAGTTACGCCGTGAAACGCCATTTAAAAATTGTTGATCACCTACTATTTGCTTGAAACAAGCTTCTGTGACTGGAAGCATCCGAAAATAGATGAAGTGCTGTCCTCCAAAGTCTTGATAACGGGTTTGAGGAGCTGAGATTTAAGTAATGCGACAATTTAGAGTGTTGGAACTCAAGCAATGGAACCAGAAGCAAGTGTCAGATTGTCAGAAGACGGAGTCTGTGGGGCTTGGAGAAAGCCCCAGATGAATTAATGTGGTAAGCAATTAACCTGTTTCATCTTGTTTTTGCTGAGAGAGCATAAGGAGTCACAGTATTCTTAGAAATTTGATGAAGTTGTGAAAAATGAAACAGAAGAGTTGTTATTACAGGGGGAAGAAAAAAACCCAGCTAGAGACCTCGCCCTGGTGGGATGCTTTAAGTACACAAATTCCTGCTGATTCTATATCCTTGGTGCATGCACAACATGGAAATTCATGGCAACAAACCTTCGCTTGTATCCCTCTGCCAACTCTAGGGTGCCATAATTGTATGTAAAATGTCCCCCAAAGGCTTATGTGTTCAAGGCCCTGTCTCCAGCTGGTGGCGTTACTGGGAGGTGGGAGAACCTCGGAGGAGGTGCCTGGTGGGAGGAGGTTAGGTCATTGGAGGATGCCTTGAAGGAGATGTGGGACCCTTCTCTTGGTTCCCGAGCTTCCAAGGAGTGTGCGGCTTTGCTCTACTATGTGCTCCCGCCCTGAAGGTGCTGCCCTGCCACAGGCCGCAAAGCAGTGGAACCAACTGAGCATGGACTGAGACCTTTGCTACTGTGAGACAAAACAAACCTTTTCTTTTATACTTGATTATCTTGGATATTCTGCCACAGTGACAGAAAATTAACACATAATTACCCAGGACACCCAAATGTCCTACTAATCAATGGCTACCATATTTCCCACACTTTCAGAGCTCTGGGCAAGCAGTGTTATTCAATGTGAAGGCTCTGTTCTTGATACCATCTGCTTCCTGAGTGCTATGAAGGAGGGAGGGGAATGTGGCTGGGAACTCAGAGCAGCCGTGGTCATTTCCAGAACATCTCTTCCTTTGTGTTCCACTTTCTGAGTTTGCTAAGCTCCTGAATATACCTGAACCTTAGTTTGCAGATAACAATGGCTCCCACCCCTCCGGCCAGCACAAAAGCTGAGGAGTAACGCATATCAGGCTCACCGAGGGTACACTTAGTCCCTGTGTCAGCACCGTTGTACAAGGTTTTTGTCATGTTGGATGGATATGGGGAAAGGCCTGGTGTTATGGGAACCAGCATGCCGATGGCACAATCCCAGAGTGAGTCTTCATTTGGCATAAGTGGTGGAAATGAAGATTATATGTTAGACCAGAGAGAGGAAATTTCTGGGCACGAATGCTGCAGCTCTGATCACTTTGCATATGAGCCTGTAGTAAGAGGCAGCATCTCCTTTGTGTAAAATCCTGTGCACCTCATTTGCATTCAGGGAAAGGCTGTGCAGTGACGTAGGGCTGCTGCAAACGGAAACCGGGATGCCAGCAAGGCCAGCGCTGTTGTGGGAATGCTGAGCTATTAATCAAAAAGCAGCAAAACGGGGCACTTTTATTTATAGTAAACTGTTTCTAAGCAGACAAAAAAGACCCCTTTCAGAGTTTTCATCTTTCTTTCTTTCTTTCTTTCTTTCTTTCTTTCTTTCTTTCTTTCTTTCTTTCTTTCTTTTTGTGGAAAAGAGCTTGGCTTATACAATGCTTCCCTGCCCCCCTCTTCAGAAATGCAAACCCCATACATATGTGATCCTGAGTGTTTGTGGTTTTTAGACCAAGACCCTTGACATCAGCCAGCCCCTGTGGGGTGGAGCACATGGTGTGGAGTAGCTCTGTGAGACAAAGCTGGGGTGCTGCTACTTCACTGAACAGCAGACCCGGACAGGAAGTCCTCTAGGCTGGAACTAGTCTGTCGCCCCAGGAAAGCCCACGTGAGTTCTTGTGCCTTGCGTGTTTCCTCGTTCACCTCCTTCTCTGCCTGTCACTGAGTCGAGCTTCCCTTTCCTGGCCCCTCCGGAGCGGGCAGCTGCTTCCTTGGGCAGCAGGCGCACCTAAGTCTGTCTGTGTGCAGCCCCTTCTAGGATGATCTCCAAGCTCTTTTTGAAAATCAGCGGCTGAGATTTGCAGCCGAGCAGGCACATAAGCATTTGGAGAATTTATGAATAAGTCCATGTGTGTCTTTGACCTGTACTTCAGCAAATAAAAGTTGCCGTAGGTAGAAAAATAGCACTGCACCCCTCAGAGACATTCACACCCTGATCCCTAGAACCTGCGCATGTTACCTTTATTTGGAAAAAGGCTCCTTACAGGTGGATGAGGCTTTCCGGACTATCCACTAAACCCTAAATGCATCCTTATAAGACAGAAGCCGAGGAAGTCTGCTATAGACAGAGGAGGACAACGCGGCCTGAAGACGGAGGCGGAGTACTGTGGACGGGATGTTCAGGTCTCTCCAGAGTTCCCGTGCTGAAGCCTAAGGTCTCAGGAGACAGAGCCTTTAGGGGTGACTAGGTGGCTAGGTGTCCCTTCTGCCATACAAAGACACAGTGAAAACAGTTATCTAGTCAAAAAGCGGGCTCTCATGGGACACCTAATCTGGGGACACCTCCCTCTTGAACTTCCCAGTCTGCAGAACTGTGAGAAACCAGTTTACATTGTGTATTTAGCCACTCAGTGTATGGTACTTCTTTGCAGCAGCCCGAATGGACTGAGACAGAGATGGGAGTGACACAGTTGTAAACTAAAACCTGCCGGAGGCACCGGGAGCTGGAAGAGGCCGCAGAGGAGTCTCCCATGGGAGCATGGCCCAGGGAGACGGACTGCACGTGTGTGATCTTCGGAGCCATGAGGAATAAACTCTCCTTGTCAGAAAGTGAATGCAGAGCCCCTTAGTCCTGCTTTAAACCACCCAACTCTACTGGGCTCCAAAATTTCAGAATAACAAGCCTAAGATTCTCGCGTCTGACAGAGAGGTTACTAGGTAATAACTAAACTGGAGTCACAGGTAGTTCACAAAGAGGAGAATCTTTTAAAGTAGGTTTAAGATGTATTATCATATCCCAAAAGTGAGACACATTCATGTCAGAGCAAAGAAACCCACGGCTTAGTAAAGCATTAAATGAGAGGGGCCCTCCGCTCTGATCTCCCGCCGCCAGCCAGCTCTTTGACACTTCCTTGCATAGCCTTCTTGAAATCACTATGAGTAGCAGCATCTTTATGTCTCTCCATGTTTACACAAACTGAATCACTCATTCACACCACATGGTTCCTTCTCTGTTCATTTACAAATGCATCTTGGAAAATAGTTCCATATTAGTACACAAATACCTATTCTTTTTCAACGATTGCATAAACATTTTATGCATAAAGTTTAAACTGGTAAACTAATGAGATAAATGAAATGTATTTTCCCTTTGACAAGGACAAGATTTTTTTTTTTTTGTACCAGAAATCGAACTCAGGGTCTCTCACTTGCCCACGATGCTTTTAAACTGTAATTATGACAGGACAGTTTTCTTTGCTGAGCCATGGTGAACTGCTGTGATCGTCCCCAAAGGGCAGCATGATCGATGAGGAGGACTGGGTCCTGTACGGGGGACCTGGACTTGTGCGAGGAGCCTGGGACCTTCCAAGTGTCGTCTCATTGCTCCCGAACTCATACGCTGCAGATAAACGCAACAGCACTGTGTCCATTCATTCCTCCACTCGTCCAGCATGGTTAGAGCCCTCTGCGCTCCCGGCTTCTGCCAGGCATTCTGCAGACGGATCATACAAAACATCCCGCCTCCCGGTCACTTGTCATGAAGTCACAGCTCGTGTGAACTGAGGACTGACTACGGGGAGGTTCTAAAACACTTTACCTCCCTTGTTTTATTCCCTTTCCTGTCCTAATGATCCGTGATGAGTGGATGGACAGAAGGAAGGCCAGTCTCTGGCTCAAGATCTCAGTGCTTGTAGGTGGTTAAGCCAGGATCTTAGCCCTGGCCAGCTGATACCTGGGTCCACCCACATGCTTTCCTGGTGTATACAAATGTTTTGGCTGTCACTATTGTATTACAAGCCTCTCTAAAACTCAGTGGTTTAAAACATTAGCAATCATTTACTGGCACACGGTTCTGCAGTTTGGGAAGTACTTGGCAGGGTGCAATGCACCACTGCCTCATGCAGTGTCTGCTTAGACTGCAGTGTCCAAGATGGATTCTTAAAGATGAGACGTTGAACCCCAGGGACTGTCATGGCAACTGTTTCCACGTAGCCTCTCCATGTGACTAGCTTGGGCTTCCTTTCATATGGCAATCCAGGCTGGCTGGCCTTCTTACATAGCAGCTGGTTTTATTCAGGGCACAAAAGAAGAAGCTATCATTCCTTCCTAATTTCCAGATTTAGAAATCCAGTAAAATTACTCCTGTTTCCTTCATTGATCATAGCAATGAGGCCAGGTCAGGGTCAAAGAGAGAGTAAGAAACAAAGCAACTAGGCAGACAAACACCAAACATCTTATCTTTTATGGAGGGAGAGGTCACAGTCAAGGTCACATTGCAAACAGTGTAAGAATTGGGAGCTATTGTGAAAATCTCTGGAAACCCACTCCTCAAGAGGCAATTGGATTTAGCTAACATAAGAAAAGAAAAAGTAAGTGTCTTCCAAGGATTAGAGTATATAAGACTGACAGATTGCTACCAGCTTGTGGACTGAAAGAGAGATTTATGGGGGCTCACTAGAATTACCATTTGTGGGTAGGTAGAATTTGAAATTTGCCTGTGAGAACAAAGTGGCTCTGGAAGCAATATGTTCAAAGGCCCCAGGTACAAGGTATGAGGGTGGGGAGTGCGTTGTGTTGGTCGAAAGATCTAGCAAGAAGAGATTGAAGTACTGTGGAAAGCTCTGTTTCTAAGGCAGAATGTGCAGCAGAGGTGACTGATGGAAGTGGCTAATTCTTTGCAGCCCAGGTGAACGGGCGCAGATGGCCTCCTAGAGCACTGCAAGTCAGGGTGGGGGGGAAGCTGCCTTCTCAGCCCCTCAGCTTGCGCGGCACGTGGGAGCAGCTTCCTCTTCCAGGACTGTTGCCAGGCAGACGTAATAATTTGTGCACCTACGCATTGCCGTTGACCGGGACATGAGAGTGAGGGGCTGCTTTGTTCTTGTTTTTCCCGCCTGGAGGCTGAGTCCCTCCTCGGCCCTGGGTGCAGCACCTGTGGGGTGGGTGCAGCTGCAAAGGGCAGCGCCAAAATAATTACAGGAAGAATATGCTAATAAGCAGATGCCCGTGATTAACTTGCCTTTTCTGTCGCCTGTCAAACCCGAGCTGCGTGTGTTGGAGAAGATAATTCAGCTGGAGTCAGATGAGTCAAGATTTTATTCGGAGCTTTACAGGATGGTAGAGGAAGTGGACTGTGAAGTCCACCTGCAAGCTCTGGCCTTTGTCTGAGCCCTGCACCAGATTCAGGGCTTGCACCGAGACTGCTCAAATGAGCTTCTTGTTAAGCAGCCAAGAGCTGGGGTTGTGTGTGGTACTCATGAGCCTGGCGAAGTGAGGGTACGATGGTAACGCGTATCTCGTCCCTTAAGAGTGGATGGAACTTGACTCAAAACATCAAAAGCAGCTGGCCACTCCCGCCTGGCCTCTCCCGAGCACCCCACTGTGCACCCCAGGCGAGCACTCCTCTGAGGTCTCCTTTGCGCACCCATCTTGTGCAGCATCCATTTTTTTTGGTACTGGGATCGAACTCACGACCTCGCACTTGCCAGGCAGGCACTTGTGCTGCTGAGCTAAACCCCTGGCCCTTGTGCAGCGTCCTTTTTGCACAGCCCTGTGTGCATCTGCAGTGTGAGTCCAGTTTGCCTTCCTGCAAACCCTCCTTTCACTCTGTGGGGATCTTGGGTTCAGGGCCCCTTTCTCCCAGGAGCCGTCTCTGCGGACCCTCAGGGTGCTGGAGCCCAGTGCCTGGATGCACGTTTCGGCTTCTTCGCTGGGCTTGCTTGGGCAAGTGACACTCATAACGGTGACTTCTGTGTCTAAGAGCCCAGGACGGAGCCTGACGGACTTCCTGTCCTCATGTGATGCATTAGTCCTCATAAATCTTAAGAATGGGAGAGAGAAGGATGCTAGGGGGCAAGCAGTTATTTCTTTTGGGTCCAAATAGTAATTTTCTTTAAAAACTGTATTTGAGGGAAAGGTTTGTAAAAAGGAGGCAATTGCTCTATTGTACCTTATTCCCCACTCTCCAAGTCCACTGGTGTCCTCCTGGCAGGGACCAGGGAGGGACCGGAAACTAACCTCGTCTTTTATTTTTCAGCAATGGAGAAATGAGACCCAGAGGGGGAAACACGAGGATGCACCCAAGGTACCAATCATAGAGGTTGGAAGGGGCTGCACGTCAGGGTCAGAGAGCTTTCTTCTCATGTCTAGGCTCCGCTTAAACTGGTAATTAGGAACATCAGACCAAAACAAATGGTCAGGAGTGAAAAAGCAACCTACACAATGTGAACAAATATTTGCAAACCAATGTCTGATGAAAAACAGGCGAAGGGTGGGGACAGGCATTTCTCTGAAGGTGATGTACGAATGGCCACCAGGTCTATGAAAAGATGATCGACAGCCCTGATTATCAGCAAGATTCAAATGAAGATTGCAATGAGTTGGCACCTTGGACCTGTTAGAATGGCTGCTCCAGAAGACTACAGCACAGCAAGTGTCAGCGAGGGTGTGGAGAGAAGGGAACAGCTGCACCCTGGAATGGGAATGTACAAAGGTGCAGCTGGCAAGGAAAATAGAATGAAGATTCCTTGAAAAATTAAAACTAGACCTTCAATACGCTCCAACAGTCCTACTTGTGGAAACACATACAAAAGAATCGAGATAAGGATCTTGAAGAAACATTGGCACTACCGTGTTCTCTGCAGCGTTATCCCTAAGAGCTCAGGTATGGAAATAACACGATGCGTGTCCACTTATGAATAGACAGTGTGGTATGTCTGCATAGTGGAATACTGTTTCACCTTTAAGAAGAAGGAAGTTCCATTTCTGTAACAGCACTGATGGACCTGGCAGACAGATGCCGGAAATAAGATGGCTACAGAGGGACAGGCGCTGCAAGACTCTTCCTTCTATAAGGCATCTATGAGAGTCAAAGGTACAAGAGTGGACGACGGGAAGGGCAGTCGGCAGGCAGCATGAAGTGGGTGATAGAGTATTGATTTAATGGATATAAAATGACATTATACAGGGGGAGTAAATTCCAGTGATCAGCTGTATGGCATAGTGCCAGGAGTTATTTTGTGCTGGAAAACTTGCTAAAAGGGTAAATCTCATTGCTAATCATGCTCACCATAAAACAAATACCAAGAGACACAAGGAAGCTTAGAGAGGCGCTGGATGTTTATTTCTTGGAATAATCTACTTAAGTAAAAATAATGCTAATTAGGACTGGGAAGGGGGTATCATTTTCCATACCTTTCTCCTTCTACACATTTGCCTGTTAAGGAAAGAGTGATGGCATTTAATTATCAACTTCTTTTCATCCTAAAATCTGCCCTCTCCATCTCTTACGCTTGCAGGTTATCTTATTTACAAAGTGCAGTAAGGCAAACGTTCAACTGAATCAACCCACAATGAATAAATTTCACAGATTTCTTGGTGCCCGGTTTGCGGGCTGCACGGCAGGGCTGGGTGCCCTCCCCTTGAGGGGTCTGTGGTTCGGAGAACATGGAACGAACGCGGGCAGGCTCTGCACTGCCGCCGTGTCCCTGATCCTTGGTGCCGGGTGCTTTCCTGTGCGGCTTCTCGGATGTGGGGGATGCGGGGCTTCGGGGAAGTTACCACCACACGTTCCAGACATTACAGATCTCAGCTGACAAGTAGAATCCTCACACTTTCCCTCCCTGTCCAAATCTCTGATTTCTTAACCCATTTTGAACATTTCATTGGGGACACACGATGACCTTTTTCAAAGGTGCGTTGTCTGGCCCCTCCCCTTTTTTGAGAGTTTTTTTTAAAATTGTATCAGTGCATGTTGTAGTTCATGCAATTTGCAATCATACTGGGGAGTGATTACATATACATAGTACAGCTTGTTTCTATTTTTTTTTTAATAATTCCCTTCCTCTCCCCTCTCTCCTGCTCTAGTTCCCTTATCCCGCTTTACATTCTTTCTTTGTTTTATTTTAAAGATAGCAAAATTCAACAAAACAAAAACAGAACAAAACCAATCAAAACAAAGCAGCAAAATTGGCAAAGAACTTCAAAGTAGGATAGTAGTAAAACAACATATCTTGTTATCTTCACAATATTTGTACATTCCATCAAGTATAGCAAAATCAAACCAAAAACAAAACAGAGTAAAACCAATCAAAACACAGTATTGAATAATGTAAAACAGTTCATCAGAACAAAGCAAAACAGTGAGAACAATATTGGACTTCGAAGACAAGGTAGAAGAGAATCCCCCATATTTGTTATATTGCATACCGTCATCCTCCCATTAGATGCTTAGACTGCCGGCCCCAGGCCCGCAAAATCAACCAAACAATAACTATGTACCTTTGTTGCTATCAACTCAGCTGGTCCTCCAAACCAGAGGGTGGTTTATGGTCGGGGGAGAGGGGTGGTGGTTTGATTTCAGCATGTGTGTCAGCACTGACTTTTCTTTTCCTGCAACCCGCACGGCTTGCCTGGTTTACCAGAAAGGCTGGCTGGTTGGCTTCTTGTTGGGTCCTCCCCATCTCAGCATGGCTGATTCTCAGGAGGTGCTGATTTTTCTCTTCCACTTTACATTCTTTTGATATTATTAATCTTAGCCTGTGTCATGGGCTATAATGTTTACATTAATTGGGGTTTTAAATGACTGAATACGACCTATCTTTATTCTACTTATTTCCCCTTCCCCTCCTCCTCACCCCTCACCCTTGTTCCCTTGGACCACTTCCCTGTGCAGGAGACACATCCCCTTGTCTTCTTCTATCCATCCTTTACCATTCTCTTTTTTGTACTTGGCCTCACTCAAATGAGAGATACCATACGGTATTTAAGCATGTGTGTCTTGTTTATTTCACTCAACAGTATATTTTCCAAGTGCACTCATTTTCCTATGAATGTGTCAAATTTGTTGTTCTTTATAGCCATGTAGTATTCATATATATATATATATATCACATTTCCTTTATCCAATTGCATGTTGGTGGGTATACAGACTGTTTCCAGGATTTAACTGTTACAAAGTGTGCTGGTATAAACAATGGTATTTATGTATTGCTGTTGTATGATATCTTAAGCTGTTTGGGGAAGATACCTAGCAGGGGGATTGCTGTGCCACATGAATTTTTAATTTCAGTTTTTTGAGAGATCGACATGCTGATCTCCATAACAGTTGTATTGGTTTATGTTTTCATCAACTATGAAGGAGGGTTTTTATGAGCATTTGCTGATCTCCATAACGGTTGTATTGGTTTACGTTTTCACCAACTATGAAGGAGGGTTTTTATGAGCATTTGTTACTGTTTGATTTCTTAATGATTGCCATTCTTTCTGGAATAAGATGGAATCTTAGCGTTGCTTTAGTTTGTATTTCTCAGAGATGCTAAACATTTTTTTATACATTTGTTGGCCATTTGTATTTCTACCCCTGTGAAGTATTAGTTCATTTCTCTTGCCTAATTCTTCACTGGATGTTTAGCTTTAGGGGTTTAATTTTTTTGAGTTCTTTGTATATTTGAGATATTGGTCCTTTGTCTGAGGAGTACCTGGCAAATTTTTTCCCATTTTGTAGGTTGTCTCCTTACTCTGCTGACTATTTGGCTGCACAGAAGTTTTTTAATCTGATATAATCCCATTTGCTGACTCTTTCGGTTGTTTCTTGTGCAATTGAGGTTCTGTTTAGCAAATCCTTTTCTGCACCTATGATTGCAAGTGTTTTACCTATTTTACCTTGCAGTAGGTTTAATGTTTCATTTTAATGTTTGATCTGTTTTGATTTTAATTTAGTAGATGGTGAGAGTAAGGGGTCAGCTCTAATCTTCAAGACACAGATAACCAGTTTGCCCAGCACCACTTGTCAAACGGGTTACTTTACCCCAACATATACTTTTGGCCCCTTTGTCAAAGATGAAATAGTCGAATATGTCTGGGGAAGTTTCCGTATCCTCAGTTCTGATCCATTGGTCCATGTATCTGTTTTTGTTCCAGTACCACGCTGTTTTTATCACTATTGCTTCATCTCTTTTTGAATGATCTTTTTACAGTGTGCCAATGCACGACTCAGGATACCTCTTACCTGGCAACCAGTGTCCAGTGTCCTTGATCTGAAGCAGTCTGCAATTGGAGGTGTGAGGAGGCAGGGTGAGGCCCTGCTGTCTGCCTTAGGTAATTTACTCCTTCCTGCCTACCATGAAGTTCTTGTAAACAGCCAAATTTTGCTTTCAAAATCCTGAAATTTTGCAGAGAATACAGAGGTGGCTTCTTTTGGTACACAACCTTAGTTTTACCTGTCTCCACAAAGAAAACCTCTTTAAAAACAAAGCAGGACAAAACCTCCTGGGATGGAGGTGAATGTGCTAAGAAAAGCATGGAAACCTAAAAGAAACAAGAGGGTCAGAAGCTGCCCTGGGGTGAAATATA
>RJWM01028200.1:0-25814 GCA_004363535.1 Dasyprocta punctata | reverse complement strand
AATGGACAAAAACTGAAAACTTTCAGCCTTGTTCAGGAACAAGACAAGGATGTCCATTATCACCACTCCTATTCAATATACTACTGAAAATACTAGCCAGAGCAATTGGACAAGAGAAAGAAATAAAGGGAATAAGGATAGGAAAGGAAGAAGTAAAATTATCATTGTTTGCCAATGATATGATGCTCTACATAGAGGACCCCCAAAAATCCATTGAAAGACTTCTAGATGTAATAACCAAATTCAGTAATATTGCTGGATACAAGGTGAACACTCAAAAATCAATAGCATTCCTGTACACAAACAACAAAGTCACTGACAGAGGAATAAGGGAAAACACACCCTTAACTGTAGCATCCAAAAAAATGAAATACTTAGGAATCAATCTAACAAAGGAAGTAAAAGATCTATACAGTGAAAATTGCAATACTCTAAAAAAGGAAATAGAACAAGATTTCAGACAATGGAAAGATAATCCCTGTTCATTCATGGGAAGAATAAATATCATGAAAATGTCCATTCTCCCAAAATTGTTGTACAGATTTAATGCAATCCCAATCAAAATACCACTTGCCTACCTCACAGAGCTAGAGAAAGCATTCCTGAAATTCATCTGGAACTAAAAAAGACGTAGAATAGCAAAGGCAATTCTGGACAACAAAGGGAAGGCAGGAGGCATCACAATCCCTGACTTGAAACTATACTACAAAGTTACTGTGATAAAATCAGCATGGTACTGGAATCAAAACAGACCTGAAGATCAATGGAATAGATTAGCCACAACTACAAACACACTTAGCCACCTCATCTTTGACAAAGGGGCCAAACATGTACATTGGAAGAAAGATAACTTCTTTAATAAATGGTGTTGGAAAAACTGGCTTTCTATATGCTGTAAACTAAAATTAGATCCATGTGTATCACCATGCACTCAAATAAAGTCAAAATGGATCAAAGATCTGAATATTAAAACAGACACTAAGCTTGCTGGAAGACAAAGTAGGTAAAAATCTTGATGGCATAGGAGTAGGCAGAGAGTTCAAGAACAAAAATCAAACTGCACAGGAAACACTTCCCAGAATCAACACCTGGTATCTCGTCTTACTAAAATGTTTTTGCATGTCAAAGGAAATCTCCAACAGAGTGAAAAGAAAACCCACGAACTGGGAAAATATCTTAGCCAATTGTCCATCAGACAAAGGACTTCTATCTAAAACATATAAAGAATTAAAAGAAATCAGGCCCCTAAAATTCAAGGACCCAATCCAAAAATGGGCATCTGAGATGAATACATACTTCTCAGAGAAAGAAATACAAATGGCAAATCAATATATGAAAAAATGTTCAACCCCAGTGGTCACTCGGGGAAATGCAAATTAAAACAACACTGAAATTCCATCTCACTCCAGAAAGAATGGCCAAGATTAAAAATCAAGCAACAACAAATGCTGGAGGGGCTGTGGAGAAAAAGGAACTCTCCTCCACTGTTGGTGGGAGTGTAGACTGGCGCAACCACTGTGGAAATCGGTGTGGAGATTCCTCAAGAAGCTAGGATTAGAGATCCCATTCAACCCAGCTATCCCGCTTCTGGCCATTTTCCCAGAAGAATTGAAAGCACCATACCACAGTGATATTTGTGCACCCATGTTTATAGCAACCCAATTTGTAATAGCCAAATCTTAGAAACAACCCAAGTGCCCATCAATCAAGGAATGCATAAAAAAGATGTGGTATTTTTATACAATGGAGTACTACTCAGCTATCAAGAAAGATTGCATTGAGACTTTTATAAGTAAATGGACACGACTTGAGACCATACTCATAAGTGACATAAATCAAACCCACGTGTGTAAATAACGTATTGTCTCCCTAGTATATGAAACTGAAAAGTATGTATGATCCAAAATCTACAATAAGTACTGTATAAGGGTAAAAAAACTGTTCAAAGAACAAAAGTAATTTGGGAGGCTGAGGTAGGAGGAGCATTGTGAGTTTGAGGCTGGCTTGGGCTGCAACGTGAGTGCAAGGCTGGCCTGAGCTGTATAGTGCAACCCTGCCTCAAAAAACCAGGGCTGGGAGTTTGGCTCAGTGGCTTAAGTGCCTGCCCTGGCAGGTACGAGGTTGTGAGTTCAATCCCCAGTGCCACAAAAAAAAAAAAAAAAAAAAAAAAAAAAAAGAACAAAAGTAATTTGGAAAGGGAAAAGGGGGAATTAGGGAAGGGAAAAGGAAAAAGACATAAATCTGTACATATGTATCTGTAAGATAACTAAAATGACTGTACTGCTGAATATATTAGTTACTGAGAAAGATCAGTTAATACTCATATGATTAAATCAATTTTACATGTCTATATCTGTTAATGTAAACAACCGTGTTAAAGGTAACAATACTCAGTATTGCAACCATTGTCAAGTTCCTAGCATCTTGTTTTGTAAACCTATAATGTTACTGATGTATATTTGCTGTTGTCATTTGTTTGTCTCTTTTGCTTTTTGTCTTTCTTATATGTGTCTTTTTTCTCTTAAATAAAAAAAAAATGATTAAATTCAGTAGGACTTGTCCCAGGAATGCAAGCTTATTTAAACATGTAGAAACTAAGTAATACACCACATGAATAGATAAAAGAATATAAAAACCAAAATTCAACAGATTCACAAAGGGCATCTGACAAAATCTATCAACCTTTCAATAAAACACTCATCAAATTAAGAATAGAAGAGAACTTCCTCAAAGGACATCTATGAAAATCCAAAGAAAACTACTATTGTCATCAATTATTTTTTCCTTTCTCCGGATTTATTTTGCTGTTTTTGTTCCAGATTCAAGATTTAGTTTGTTTACTTTCAAATTTTTACACTCACATGTTTAAAGCATAATTTATTTACAACTACACATTATAGACATAGTGAGGCCCTGAACTCTACATGGGCATGATCCTTAGATGAGGAGAAAAAGAGAGACCAAGTTTCATCCTTAGGGTTCTTAACAATCGTGCCTTTCAAGCTACATGGCTGGATACCCAAGCACTTGCTGTTCTGCTACACTTGGCTGGTTATGGATGTACCAGAGATCAGGATGGGGCCCTGGGGAAATGAAATTAGATATGGGTTCAACTTCTCACAAGAGAAGAATTTCAACCTTCAAGATACATATCCAGAGAAGTCCAGAACTCTCTTGTCTACCGTCAGCAGTACCATGAAGCCTGAATGGACCCACTCTTTTCTTTGGCTTTGGCTCGTCATCTTTTCCATGCTTCTCCACCCACTTTCAGGTGGCATAATTTCTAAAAATCTCCGTGGAGAATTATGTGAAAGCGGACATCTTGGAGGTAAGGCAAAACAAGATGCCTGACCAGGAGGAAATGTGGAGAAGGAGATCTAGGCAGTGAGGATGATGTTGCTGCCAATAACCAAGATCAAGCCCTCCTTTTATCTCAAATCACAGGGTTCTAGGGAATCTGATTACATTGAAGTCCCTCTGTAGATAGAAGGTAAAAAAAAAACCAGAAATTACAATCAACTTAAGTTTTTACCAGTGTTTTAGTACAAAAAGACTGGAGATTGTGATGACAGGATTGATTTTAGGAGTACCTAAGAAATTCCTCTCTCTCTCTCTCTCTCTCTCTCTCTCTCTCTCTCTCTCTGTGTGTGTGTGTGTGTGTGTGCGCATCTGTCTGTCTGTGTGACATGAGCTTCAATTCTATTTAACATATACTCAATACAACCACTGTGTCACATTTCATTGATAGAGAGATGCAAAGGCCATTGTTTTCCATGCTTAAGGCCTTCCCATTCTACCTATTTCATTTCCTCTTCATTCAAATTATAATGGGCATATGTCAAAGACCCCAGGTAAAAGGAGGAAATTCCCAAGTGTGCATAAGGACTGTAGTTGGACTTTAAGAAGACTGACTTTCACTCTTTTTTGTCTCCTACATGGTCATCATGGCTCCTGCTCTAACCATCTACATCCAATGTCTCAGTAAGACCAGGTGAGTCTGAATGTGTATGCAAAAGTGGAACAGGATGAGAGCAGACACAGACTCTGCTCAAGGAAAGGAAAGTCTGCCAGACTAGGCACTTTCACTCTGTCCTTCAGGAGTAGGTATAGAAAGGCAAAGGTCTTTTTAGGCTGGGTTTGGTGGTGCATGCCTATAATTCCATCATTGGCGAGCCTGAAGCAAGAGGATCACCACAAGTTGGAGGCCAGTCTGTGCTACATTTAAAAAAAAAAAAAAGGTCCTTTTACCCTAAATATTTACAAAGACTAGGGTAAGATGGAAATTAAAAGGTCTGAATGGTATGTCTTTCCTATTAGTACATGCTTACATTACCTAAGGATCACATTTGTTTGGGGAGTTGGTTCATGTACCTACAGATCTCAACTCTTTTTTTTTTCATTCTCTTTCCCTCACCTCCTTCTCCCCATCCTTCATCTCTTGATCCCTTTCTCATTTGAAAAAGATCTCCCTACTTTCTAGTATCTATGTTTTATTTTGCTAGTTATACCTTAGGTTTCTAATATAAGAGAAACTATGAGATGTTTAAGCTTATGCATCTGATCTATTTTACATAATATGGTCTCAAGGTGCATCCATTTTCCTACAAATGACTCGTTTATTGTTCCTTATGGCAGAATGGTACTCCACTGCATATAATTACCACATTTTCTTTATTCATTTGTTTATGGGTACAGAGGTATTATCCGAGATTTAGCTATTATGAAATCTACTGCTCTTAGTATGAATATGCATGTATCACTGTAATGTGACATCTTTAACTTTTGAAAAGGTACAAGGGAAAGATCTGCCTCAAATGAAATTTCCAGTTTTAGTTTTGGTGGAACTGTCATACTGATTTCTATAGTAGATGTACTAGTTTACATTTCCACCAACAATGTATAGGGTTTCCTTTTTCCCTGCAGCCTCACCAGCATTTGCTATTTGATTTCTTGATGGTAGTTACTCTTTGTAGGGTAAGACAGAATCTCAGTGTTGTGCTAATTTACATTTCTTTAATGGCCATTGATGAACATTTTTTCGTTTATTCATTGCCCATTTGTTCTTCTTCTGGGAAGTACCTATTTATTTCAATTGCCCTTTTTATGATTGGGTCTTTTATCTTGGAAGGTCTAATTATTTTTGAGTTCTTTATATATTCTAGATGTTAGTCCTCTGTCTGAGAAAAAGCTGGCAAAAAATTTTCCCATTCTGTAGGTAATCTCTTCACTCTGTTGGATGTTTCCTTTGCTGTGCAGAAACTTTTACATTTGATATGATCCCATTTGTTGATTCTTGATACTATTTTATGTGCCATTTGGGCTCTGATCAGAAAGACTTTGCCTGTGTCTATGTCTGCAATAGTTTTATCACTTTAACCTTCAGAAAATTAAGTGTTTATGCTTTAACAGTTAGATTTTTTTATCCATCTTGATTTTAGATTAGTACATATATGGGTGCAGAATCAATTTCCTACATGTACAGAGCCAATTTCCCCAATATCATGTACTAATGAGTCTATTTTTCCTCCAGTGTGCTTTTGACCCCTTTGTCAAAGATCAAAAAGGTGAATGTGGCTAGAGTTGTTTCTGCTTCCTCTATTCTGTTCCTTAGATTTACATGTCTGTATGCCAGTACCTTACTGTTTTTACCATGGTAGCTTTGTAATATATCTTCAAGTCTAGTATTGTGATGCCTCTTGCTTTGTTCTTGCTACCTAGAATTGCTTTTATTATTAGAAGTCTCTGGTTCCATATGAATTTTAGCATTATTTTCTCTAGATCTGTGAGGAATGCTGTTGGTTTTTGATTGAGATTGCACTAAGTCTGTATATCACTCTCAGGAGTATGACCCTTTTGGCTCTCTTGGTTCTGCCTATCCAAGAACAAGGGATATCTTATATTTGCTGACGTCCTCCTCAACCTCCTTTTTCAGAGTACTATAGTTTTCATTGTACTTGCACTTACTTTGTTAGGTTAATTCCTAAATATTTTTATTGGTGACATAGAGAATAGTCTTTTTTTCCTAGTATCTTTTTTAATGATTTATTGGTATACAGGAGTGCTATTGATTTTTTTGTGTTGATTTATGTCCTGCTACATTGTTGATTTCTAGGAATCTAGATTCTAGGAATCTTTTTTTTTTAAGTATTAAACATCTGTATGAAATAACTTGCAAAGTTTGACAAATATGCACACACAGAACATGTACCACATAATTCTGTAGAACTGATGTTATGTCACCACCAGCAGAGCACCAAGCAAGGCACCATTGGAAAGACAACATACTTGGAAAGTCTCTATAAATAAAGTAAATGCTAATCTGGTCGAAAAATCAGTGTCTTTGGTAAAAATTATATGAGGATGACATATTCCATCATGTTATTCGTTTCACATTTCCTTTTGCTCAGTCTCCAGTACAAGCACAGCTTGTGGTACAACCTATTGTTTTACCATTCAAATAGCTTTTCAATCAATCTTTGTGTTCTTTCATTGAGGCAAATAACTGTCCACATTCTGCAACCTAAAGTTCAGTGGCAACAAAGGCAGCCACAAAGTAGCCAACGTACCTTAACAGGAAGGTTCTTCTTAAGACAGCTATTAACTCTATTGATGCTGGCTTTAAACTCTTCAGGAGCTACTGTTGCGAGAAATTTTCCAAGCCAGGCCAAACCAAACCAAACCAAAAGGAAAACTCTTTGCACCAAGGAGATAAGATGGCAGCATTTAATCTTTACACCAGTGGACTGTTGGAGTTCACGCCAGTGGACTGCTGCAGAGATAATTCCTCCCAATCGACAGCCCCCAACCAGGAAGGAGTTTAGTCTATATAGAATTAGCAGTGGGAGGTACAAAACAAGTGACCAAATGTTACATGATTGGTTGCATACATTGAATCATATATTGACAGACAGGCTAGTCTTGAAACAATAGAAACATTCCAGGAACCAGGGGAGGGGACCCTTACAGAATAACTATACTTGAGGGTATTACCATAATATAGGAATTGTTCCAGAGAGAATGACTTGACTGAATGAATGTGGTTAAGGGCATTGCCATAATCTAGGAGTTGTTCCAAAGAGAGAAACTTGACTGAATGAAAGCGGTTAAGGACATTACCTTAATACAGGAGTTGTTCTGGAGAAACAACTGAACAGCATGGGTCAGCCCAAGTTGCCTTAAGGTATAGGCAATTGCTCTGACATTGTCATGGTCAACTGAATTTACCAGAGGCAGAACAGCAACTTGGTCAGTCTTCCAATTAATCATGAAATATCTGTAAGTTTGTTATTTTGCCCCAACACTACTCCAAGGACTGGCACCGGGCATCAGCTTGGCAAGGCAACAGCAGTTCTGCGGCCATGGAGTTTGCTCTCGGCTGGCTCGGCTACCCCTGCTACCCAGGCTCCCTCAGCTCAGGCTACCGAGGAGCAGGCTCCAGGAACCTAGGAGCAGGCATCCAGCTGGTCACCGCCACCTTTACCATCAGCAATAACAACAACACAATGTCAACATCTGCCCAGGAGCTGGCACCTCCACCAGCACCACCGACGGAATCTTTTGGTAGAATTGTTTGGGTCTGCTGCGTAGATGATCATAGCATCTCCAAATGATAATAATTTGCCTTCTTCCTTGCCTATGCCTATACTTATCCCTTTTATTTCTTTCTCTTGCCTGATTTCTCTGGCTAATGTTTCAAAGACTATGTTGAACAGGAGTGTTAATGGCAGACGTCCTTATCTTGTCCCTGATTTTAGGAGGAAAGCTTTCAGTTTTTCCCACTTAATATTATGTTGACAGTATGTTTGTCATAAATCACTTTTAGCACATTGAAACAAGGTCCTTATACACCTGTTTTCTTCATAGTTTTTATCATGAATGGTTGTTAGACTTTGTCAAATGAATTTTCTGCATTTATTGAGATGATCATGTGATTTTTGCTTCTGTTCATGTGATGCAGTGCATTTATTGCTTTGTGTATATTGATTCACCCTTGTATCCTTGAGTTAAAGCCTACTTATTCCTGATATATGAGCTTTTTGACACTTTCTTAAAATCTATTTGCTACTGTCTTATTGAGGATTTGTGAGCCTATGTTCGTTAAAGAGATTGGGGAGTCATTCTATTTTTGTTGTTGTTGTTGTTGGATCTTTACTAATTTTACAATTACAGTAATAATAGCTTCCAGGAATGAATTTGTGAGTACTCTTCACCTTTCAATTTCATTGAAGAGTTTGAAAAGTATTGGCATTAAATCTTGCCTGCAGATCTTTGAATCCAACAGGACCTAAGTTTTTCTTAGTTGGTAGGCTTAATATTGTTGCTTCAATTTCATTGGATTACTCAGGGTTCTTATGTTTCCTTGATTCAGTTTTGGTACTTCATGTATATCTAGGAATCTATCCATTTCTTCTGAATTTCCCAATGTATTGGAGCACAAGTTTGCAAAATAGTTGCTAATAATCTTCTGAATTTGGGCAGTATCTATTGTAATTTCACCTTTTTATTTCTAATTGCAGTGAATTTGTCTTACTTTTTTGTAGCATTGGCTGAAGGTTTATCTATTTGTTTACTGTTTTGAAAAAACATCTTCAATTCGTTGATTTTTTGCATTTTTTAGGCTACTTTATCAATATCTGTTTGGATCTTTATAATTTCCTTCCTTCAACTAGCTTTAGATTTGAATTGTTCTTGTTTTTCAGGACCTTAAGGTGCAGCACTAGGTTATTTATTTGAACTCACTCTGATTTCTTCATGTAGCCATTCACAGCTATCAACTTCTCTTTTAGGACTGCTTTCCATGTGTTTTATACTTTCTGGTATATTGTACTGACATTTCCATTCAGTTCTAGGAACTAATTTTTCCTGGATTTCTTCCGTAAACCATTTATTATTCAAGAGTATGCTGTTTAATTTTCATGTGTTCCCATAATTTCTGTAGCTTCTTTTGCAACTGAGTTCTGGTTTCATTGCACTATGATCTGATAATATGCATGGAATAATTTTAACTCTTTTGCATCTACTTAAGCATGCTCTACTGGCTAGAATGTAGCCTATTTTGAAGAAAGTTCCATATTCTCCTGAAAAGAATGTGCATTCCATCATTGTTGGGTGACGCACTCTGTAGATATTTATCAGGTCCATTTGTTCAAAGTCTTGGTTCAATTCTAATATATTTTGTTATTTTTTGTCTAGATGATCTGTCTATTTTTTATAGTGGAGTATTTAAATCCCCCACTATAATTGCATTAATGTTTATCTAATCTTTTATGTCTATTAGTGTTTCTTTTATGAAGTTGAATGTGCCATTGTTCATTATTTATATGTTTATAATTGTCCCCTTAACCAACATGCAATGCCCTTCTTCACCTGTTCTGGTCAGTTTTGACTTCAAGCCTATTTTGTCTAAAAATAGGGTAACTACTCCTACTTGGTTTTAGTTCCTGTTGCATGGAATATTGTTTCCCATCCATTGATTTTTAGTCTGTGAATTTCTTTTTGCATTAAATGTGTTTCTTGTATACAGCATACTATTGGATTTTGTTTCTTGATTCATTCTATCAGTTGGTGTCTTTTGACTGGGGAATTAGGACTATTCACATTGAGTTTTATTACTGAAAGGCATTGATTGATACCATCATTGCATTATTTTTCTGTTGCAAATTTCTTTTCTTTCTTTTCTACTTAATTGCTCATCTTCTAGTGTATTCATTTTATTAGACTTTTTGGCATTGTTGGATTCATTGTCTCTTTCTAGGATATCCTTAAGAAATTTTTGGAATGCTGATTTGGTGGTTATAAGTTTCTTTAAGAGTTCTTTATCATGGAAATAACTTATTTCTCCATAATTTTTGAAAGATTATTTTGCAGGATATACCAGTCTGAGTTGGAAGTTGTTTTGTTTTAGGGTTTGAAACACTTTACTTCAAGCTTTCCTGAACTTTAAGGTATGTGCTGAAAACTCTGCTATAATTCTAATGGTTCTCCCTTTATAAAGTGACTCACTTTTTTTTTTTTTTTTTTTTTTTTTTTTTTTTTTTTTTTGTGGCACCAGAGATTGAACTCACAACCTCGCGCCTGCCAGGGCAGGCACTTAAGGTACTGAGCCAAACTCCTGGCCCTGGTTTTTTGAGGCAGGGTCGCACTATGTAGCTCAGGCCGGCCTTACGCTCGCGTTGTAGCCCAAGCCGGCCTCGAACTCACAACGCTCCTCCTTCCTCAGCCTCCCGAGTGCTGGGATTAAAGGCGTGCGCCATCACGCCCGGCTAGTGACTCACTATTTTTTCTCTAACCACTTTTAAACTGTTTTTTGTATTGGACTTCTAGAGTTTTGGCTATGATGTATCATGAAGAGGTCCTTTTCTGATCCTAGCTATTTAAGGCTCTATGTGCCTTGCTGATCTGTATGTTAAATCCTTTTCCCATATTTGGAAATTTTTCTGCTATTGTTTCTGCAAACAGGATTTTTATGCCATTTGTGCTGTCTTCTGAATGGGTTTCTGATTCACTAATTCCAATTAATCTTAGATTAGTCTTCTTTGCATCATCTAGAACAGTGGTGGTGAACCTAAGACATACATGTTATTATTTTTTAAGACCAAAGATGTTAATGTATGAGCTGCTTTTCTAAACTAAAGCCTCAATATTCAGGTTTAATTGCAGTGTTAACACTTTGGAATATATTAGTGGGTTTGGGGCTGTAGTTTGGACACTCGGTATCTAAAATGTTCACCATCACTGATCTAGGACTGTTAGATTTGTTTTTCATGTCCTGTGTTAATTATTTTTTCTCACTGCTGAGACACTACTCTGTGGGAAGCCCCAGGCAGTGGTGTACCCCCTTTTATGTTAGTAAACAGGAAAGCAGTCACTCTGTTGGCCTCCACTGGATATAAGTAGAGGGGCAAGAACTCAAGCAGACCACTGGACCCAATACAATTACCTTCATATCCAGTCACTCCTGAAAGCCACACCTCCTGACCCTGGCCTCCCAACATGCCTTTCCTGTCCTGGGTTTGAGCTACTCAGGGAATTTAATGTCTGGCCCTCACCAGCTTCTCTGTATCTGTGTCCTGTAGTTGTCTCTCACCCCGTCACTGTGGTAGTGTCTCAAAATCCTGGTGTGAAGCTGTAGTGTGCTTGTTTTTTGGGTCCATCCAAATCAGTCCCTTCCCACAATGGTGCCTGATTAAATACTCTCTAGCAATATGGCAGTGCTGCAATGGGAGTATTCACCAACTCTATCCCACCATGAAAGAGTCATACTCAGGAAAAAAAAAAAAACAGCACAAGCCTATAATCCCAGCACTTGGGAGGTTGAGGCAGGAGGATCATTGTGAATTTGAGACCAGCCTGGGCTATAAAGTGAGTTCAAGGCCAGCTCAAACTGCGTAGCAAGACCCTGTGTCAAAAAAAAATCCACACTGTTTTTGCAGTTTATAACATTTATGGGCTTTCCTTGGGCTAGAGTATCTAGCTAGGCCTGTTATTTCTCTCTGGAGCTGCCAAATCTCAAAGATTATCTTCTGTCTTGGGGTGTTTCCCTTGCCCATGATCAAGTCAATTGATTAGGTACCTCAGTGGCACTGTGCAAAGGGGAACCAAAATATAAAGCTGGCTAGGAGTTAGCAGTTTGATACAGCAAGGGCATGGAATCCACTGAGTAAAACTGGCTGGGAGTTGGTGCCACAGGTTCAGTTACTTTCCTGTCATGCTGCTGTGTTATAGCTGCTCTCTCATTTCATTCTCTGAATGGTATGTGTTAGGGAAACAAGGTGAGATATTCACTTCCAGTGATATGGGAGTTATATGAAGAGTCAAGAAATGGGGTACAAGGAATACTGTGAAAAAGTTTGCCTTCAGGTCTTTCTTGTTGTCAGGTCCAAGGCAGTTGAGCTACCCTACTGACCTTATCCAATTTCTCTGCATCATTGACCAGGATAAAATCTAGAAGCACTGCCCCATATCACAAACACAGTGAAATTCATGCTCAAGGAACTATATATTGCCCTCCTGAGATAGTTAGATTTGCTCAGGTGGTTAAGCTTTAATAGTCTGAGCCCATGAGGGAAAAAATAATGATATGGTAGTAAAGATAACCTGACTCTGTGGTTCTCCTGCACAGAACGTTGCAACTATCCTCCACTAAAGGGACCCTGCAAGTTAAATTTGCATAGATTCTACTACAACACTTTGACATTTCATTGTGAGCCCTTCATCTTCTCTGGCTGTGGAGGCAACAGAAACAGCTTTAAATACAAATTTGTCTGTGAAGAAGTTTGTTTTTCTAAAAGGTAAGTCTCTTTGTACCTCACCCTTCCATTAATAACTGAATATTAGCAATTAACGGCTTTTCGTGAAAAAGTAAATGAGAAGTTAGGAAAAATGAGTAAGGAAACAAGAAATTATACCTGTTTGGGAATATGCCAGAGACATAAATTTCAGTTTCCTGTGTTGTTTAGTCCAACAACACTTTCAAAACTGTGAAAATCAAAGCTCAGAGAAGCTCACTCAGAAAAAGAATGTAGAGAAGGGTGTGATGGTGCATACCTGCAACCTTGTCACTCTGAGAGGTTGAAGCAAGAGGATCGTGATGAGTTGGAGGCCAGCCTGAGCAAACTAGTGGCTTAGCAAGACCCTCAGAAACATCTTTTAAAAAGGGGCTGAGATCATGTGTGATGGTGCATGCCTGTAATCCCAGCACTCAGGAGGCTGAGGAAAGAGGATCACAGTGAGTTAGAGGCCAATTCGAACAACATAGGAGTTCAAGGACAGCCTTGACTATATAGTGAGACCTGCCTCAAAAAAAGAAAAAGGAGTTCTGGAGATGTGGCTCCGTGTGAAGGCCTTAGATGTAATTCCCAACGCTACCAAACAAAGAGAGGGAGGAGCAGGAAGAGAAGGAGGAGGACACAATGACGGATTCAGACCCTTTATCTCTCTACCTAGCATCTTACTAGTATAAAGATTGCCTGAGATCTATTCAACAACTGTTTCACAGTTTAAAGAAGCTGTGAGAATGTCAAAAACAGAGGAAGATATTATCATTCAGAATTTGTAGTGAAAAGTTAAACAATGATCTTACACTCAAGAGCAGAGCCATCATTTCATTAATATGTATATACTCAGAGCCTACTACTATATTCACTTATTAATAGTTTATGGATAGTTCATTGGTAGAGTTTGGGTCCTTAATGATATTAATGACCATAATAATCACAAAACTTATCTATATATTAACAGGGACAGACCTGATGGGGACACAGAAAAGTAATACAACAGAAGACAGAAACAAAGAAAAGGAATATGAAAAAGCATACTAAAGTTAATCTGAGAAAATAAATTGGACATTTATGACAACAAAGTTCTGGTAGCCTGTAGGTATTATTCAAAGTCTAGAATCCCCAATCATCCTGTGTCAAATAAAATTTTGTTCTAAGGCCTGACATCATAGGGCCCAATCTATCTAGTGCCCATTCATGCATTTTGAGGGTTTCCTTCACTCTGCTAGTTATGAAGCACAGTATTATATAAACAAGACTGAAGTGCCATTTCTTTGAAAGGTCTTTTTTGGGAAGGCAGGGAGAGATTGAAACAGGATACCTCTGTTAGTGCAGACCAAATATTAATTCACCATGTAGCCCATACTGACCTCAAACTCTCAGTCCTCCTGATTCAGCCTCCTGAATACTGGAATTACAGGCATATTCCACCATGCCTGCACTGAAAGATCTTTTAGAATTATATTCCAGTCCAAATAATTACTGTAAGTAAAATATACTATGGAAGCCACACCGGTGGCAGACTCCCAAAATCCCTGCACTGCAGTGGGTGAGGCAGGAGGATTACCACAAATTAGAGGTCAAGTTAGGATACAAAATAAGTTCAAGGCCAGCCTAGCTGGACGTGGCAGCACACATCTGTATTCCTAATACTTGGGAGACTGAGGCAGGAGGATTGCTGTGAGTTCAAGGCCAATCTGGGATACATAGTGCATTCAAGGCCAACCTGAACTACACAGTGAGGCATGTTCTCAAAAACAAAAAGGCCTGCCTAGACTACAAAGAGAGACAATGTCTCAAATCAAAAACATAAACTCTGAAGACAATAAATGGATGATCCAAGTCATTCCAGCCTCACATTTTGAGACTTCTTCAAGACAATTGAATAATAGCCTAAGTAGCCTTCTCAATCAATCCTAAAAGTTATGTGTGGTGGTACATACCTGTAATCCCAACAATCTGGAAGACTGAGGCAAAAAGAATGCAAAGTCAATCCTAGTGTAAGCAATTTAGCAAGACCCGGTCGCAAAATTTTAAAAAAGGGAGAAAGGTGCTGGGGAAGTAACTCATTGTGAAGGCTCTAGGTTCAAACTCAATTACAAAGAAGTAGGCATGGAAGGCAAAGAGGAAGAGAGAGAGAGATGTGTATATTGTCTGTTGTGCTGAAGGAAACTTTTCACAAGTCCTGTCAAAGATCACTGACCAGGCACAGAGACATACGTATACGACAGGCCTTTGTACAGAACCCCACACACAAGAACTCACACAGGACCCAAGTGGGTTTCATGTTAAATTTAAGTGAAGTATTTCATGGGGACAAATCACTGCTAAAAGAAGAGCAAATGTCATCCAGGCGTAGTGGCAGATGGTTGTAATCCCAGCACTCAGGAGGCTGAGACAGGAGGATCACCATCAATTTGGAGTCAGCCTGAGCTACGTAGTGAGTTCAAGGCCAGCCTGAACTACACAGTGAGACTCTGTCTCAAAAGAACCCTCCCCCAAAAAAAGTCAATTAAATTAAATAAAACTAAACAAAATAAAAAGAAGAACCAATGTGAAAATACAAAAACAGGTCTTGGCATATATAGTGAAAACAGAAGGCAGAGTTTTTATTTCAGACTCTGGCCTCTTTCCCTGAGTTACATCTGATCAATAGAGAAGCCGAATGGGGGAAACTCCATTAAATATGACAGAAAAAGTAAAAGTAGTTTAAGAGCGATTCTAGTTTCTAGTTTCAAGAGCTATGAAGAGAAAGGATTTAGGAGAAGCCTTCGGATACTCAATTCCTTTTGTCCTTGTATCTGTGCGCAGATTAGGACCTGACAAGAGGTGAAATCCTGTGATCATCACAAAGACTCTGATCTCTTCCCTATTTGACACTTCTACCTGCTGGGGAACTAAATAGATCAGGAGAAAACCTCTAATCCTTAAATCTGGCC
Source organism: Dasyprocta punctata (assembly GCA_004363535.1). NCBI lineage: Eukaryota > Metazoa > Chordata > Mammalia > Rodentia > Dasyproctidae > Dasyprocta > Dasyprocta punctata. Next base: position 10,597 of record RJWM01028200.1, on the reverse strand, counting down.
TTCACTCTGTCTGTTGGATGACTCTCTCCTTGTCCTTTCTGCATCCAGCACTCTGCTACCGCTCCCATCCTGTCAGTCTCCTAGTCAGACTCAATCATGATGCGACCATTTCCAGATCCTCTTGATTCTAACTGCTGCTCCCAGAATAATTATCCTCCAGTATCCTTATTTTTTCAGGGTCCTAATCTAGGACATAAACTATCTATGGTTAAAAATCTTAATTCTACACTATGTCCAGGTCCCCATATCTGCCCCTTATTACTATTTCCCATACCATGATTTCATCTTGGCTTATTGTGGGCATCATGGATTTTGAAAGTGGAAAGTGACCTAAAGGACCATCTATTTCAACCCTGACTTATTACGCATCTTGGAACTGAAAACCCAGAATGTAAAATGACTTCACGTATATCTCAAAGTATCTCATGGTTTCACTTAGTACCATGTCCCTCAATGCAACAACATTCCCTACTTTTAATTCATTCAGCACATTTATTAAACACCTCTTATGAGCCAGACAACATATAAAGCATGGGATGATGTGGTAAGCAAAGAAGACCAGGTCCTGTCCTCATGAAATTGACAATCTGAAGAGGAGCAACCATTTCTCTGATAACCACTCAAGTGTGTTGTGGTGAACTGATTCTTAATCTATAAGAAAGAAACAGGGTGCCATTAGCAAGTGGAGTAAAGGAATTTAGATTCAGAAAGCACTTTCTAGTGATATTTGACCTCACATCCTGAAGCACAGGTAGACAATAGGGAGATAAATACTCTCATCAGAAGAAACAGTGTATGTAAATCTGAGACAGTATAGAGGATGATATTCTCAAAGTCTCCATAGGCTAAGGACAAATAGGAGCCAACAGAGTCCCTGTTGCTAAGGCTTTGTGTGTTGTGGCTCACAAGAATAGAGCATTGCAAAGGAGAGTGGGTGGGTATTTTGTTTGGTTGTGGCTGTTGGTTTTGTTTTGTTTTGCTTTGTTTTGTTTTGTTTTGTTTGCAGCACTGGAAATCAAACTTAGGGCCTTGTGCTTGCTGAGCAGGTACAGTATCACTGAGTTACACCATCAGCCCCAACCATAATATTTTTAAAGGATCATTCAGAGAATTCTGGTTCCTATATCGGATAAACTATTTCACAGATAAATGTAATAATTCAACAAAATATTAAAAAGTAACATTTCTACACCTTTAATCCCGGCACTCAGGAGGCTGAGGTAGGAGGAGCATTGTGAGTTCGAGGCCAGCTTGGGCTACAACATGAGCGCAAAGCTGGCCTGAGCTGCATAGTGCGACCCTGCCTCAAAAAACTAGGGTTAGGAGTTTGGTTCAGTGGCTTAAGTGCCTGTCTGGCAGACATCAATCCCTGGTGCTGCAAATGAATAAATGAATAAAAAGTAACATTTCTAATGGACTTGGTTTGCCCAGGATACATTGAGTGAAGACAAATTTTATTAGGCTACATATAAAATAGTTAATGTGTATCAGCGCAAAACTTCTACTTTTTAATTTTTTATTATAACATTTTAAAAAGAGAGAGAGGGCCGGGGATATAGCTCGGTGGCATAAGCACCTGCCTGGCAAGTGCAAGGCCCTAAGTTCAATTCCTAGCACAAAAAAGAAAAGAAAATTTTAAAGAGGGAGAAAGTAGCCTATGGGTCACAAGTTTGACATGCCAGCAAGTGATCACATTTAAGGAGAAACAAGATAAGATTTAGTTTTGAAAGAACAGAAATACACTGGGAGGGATCTGTAGCTACATGACCTTTCCTGTGAGGACGTCTACTCTTGAATTCAAACTGTATGTGGTATATTTGTCTTTTTGAGATAGGGTCTCGCTATTGTGTTCAGGCTGACCTCGAGCTCACTTTGTAGCCCAGGATGGTCTCAAACTTGCAATGATCGTCCTGCCTCAGCCTCCCAAGTGCTGGAACTACAGGTGTGTACCACCACATCTGGCTTAGAAAACTAGTCTTGAACCGTGAGGAGTCAGAGAACAATGTTTAGAATGACTTACACAGCAACTATATACTAAGGGATGAAATCTCAAGAAGAAGAGAAAACTTCTAAAATCATTATTAACTTCTTTAAATCTCTTATGTACAGACAAAATCTCAAAGATCCGAGTTAAATGATAATGGAAAGACTGAAAATTTCAGCAGAGATTTCAGCAGCTGCCCACCAGAGATGAACTTTAGATTTTCAACCCTGACACGTTAGAGAGATAAATACCACAGTTTTAAATCAAAACTCTAGGAGAAGCACATTTCAGGATTAAGCTTCTCTAGAGCTAGGAGATTATTGAAATATGCCTTCTCTAACAATGCATAAAATCAAACCATCATCTATTTCATGTGATCCAGCAGTAATTTATTGCCTGCTAGAATGAAACACAATGATTTACAGTAGCCCCAAAGAGTAGGCATGGTTGACTGTAACCTAGGGAAATGCTATTTATCTCTGAGCCTCAGTGTGTGCATCAGCTACAGGTGTTAATCCCTACTTAAACGACTCCATTTAATTTTGGGCAAGATACACCTAAACAGCAATTTAAAAAGGAACAACAGAAAATGATAGAGAATACTTAAATAGAGAAAGCCAGGTGCGTTGGCACACACTTGTAATTTCAGTTATTAGGAAGGTTTCAGACAGGAGGATTGCAAGTTTAAGGCCAGCCTAGCCAAATCAGTGAGACCCTGTCTTAAAATGAAAAATTTAAAAAGCTGGGGAAGTACTTCACTGCAGAGCCCTGCGTTCAAGCCCCAGTCCTTTAAATAAATAAGAGAAAGTAAGTTATTAACCAACAGAGGCAAAATCTTAAAGTGACAAGTAGGAAAAGATAAGAGTAGGAACTATGACCAATTCATGTTTGTACCTCCGGTGTTCAGAAATACTTCTTAAATACTTGTTAACCGAAAGAATGAGAGTTCATAAAACTACAGAATAAGGACGAGACTACAGTGAACTTGCAACTGTGCTAGTGACTATGCCCTCCACCCAGGTAACTATGAAGGGCCTACAACACACCACACTGGGGTCCCTGCCCTCCATCCAGGGGACCATATTGGGCCTGTGAGACCCTCAGTGACATAGTAGAACTCAGCTGGGGCACACATCATGGACAGGTGGGACTAGCAGCCTGGAAAAGCCTGAAGCAGCAATAATAATACAAGCCAGTGGTTGGTTCACATCAGTACCTCTAGGCTAGCCAACCTGGAAAGAATTCAGGACACTCCAACTAGCCCCACAGGAGGAATTCAGATGACTGGCCCCCTCCCTACACCACCTGACCAGTGACAGGGGAAAACCAGCCACACACTAGGATTCTGACAATAGTGTACATGATGCGTAGGTAAAAGTAGTGACATTGAAAAGACCAAAATATGAACCAACAGGAAAAAATGACAAAACAAAAAAGCAAATACAGTCTCAGACCTCCAGCCCATTTCAGAACAAGTACAGAAGACATAGACATAGAATAAATTGGAAGATACACATATGAAATTTCTGAAAACATAACAAGTGAAATTAAAAAATGAATCCATGAGGCTACAGAGGAAATCAGATCAGAAATAATCTCTTTGGTAGAAACAAAGAAAGAGAGAAAAAAGAAAGAAAGAAAGAAAGAAAGAGCATCCATAATGAAGGAATTGCTCAGCATAGCTTGAGAAGACATAAAAAAATAGAGGAGCATAGGAAAATGATGGAAGCTTTGAATGAACAATATAGGAAAGAAACAGAATGCATCAGACAGATTCAAACAGATATCCATGAAATTAAAAATACCTTTGAAAGTTGGAAAAACCACTTGAATGAAACTGAAGATAGACTTTCAGACCTTGAAGACAGGATTGAGGCTAGTGAACATGAAAGGAAATATCTCTTAAAAATAGCAAGGGGCCATGAAATAACAATTCAACAGCTCCAAGACGATGCAAAGAAAAATAATATAATACTGATTGTTGCCAATGAAAAAGCAGAAGTCAACATAAATGACATTTTAAAAAACCTATTTGCAGAAATAACAGCAGAAAATTTCTCAAGCATGGGAACAGAATCTCACATACAGATTAGTGATGCATATAGAACCCCAAACATCCATAAGCAAAATAAATCTACACCCAGACATATAATAATCAAGATCCCAGAAATTCAGCACAAGAGCAGAATATTAAAAGCTGTTACAGAAAAGAAATAGATCACCTATAAAAGAAAACCAATCAGAATCACAGCAGACTTGTCAACACAAAAGATCAAGTCAAGAAGAGTTTGGAGTAAAGTGTTTCAAAGCCTGAAAGAAAACAACTTCCAACCCAGATTGATGTACTCTGTAAAACTATCTTTCAAAATTAATGGAGAAATAAGATACTTCCATGACAAAGAACAACTGAAGAAATTCATGACCAAAAAACCAACCCTGAAACAGTACTGAACGATATTCTAGATAGAAATAAAAATGCCCACAGTTCCAAGAACAACATCAGAAAGAAACCACCAGGCAGGGCAAGAAATTAAACAGAGGGAAAAAACAGGGAACCAACAACAAAAAAATAACACGACAAAGATAAGCCAATACATATCAGTGATAACCATCAATATAAATGGCCTCAATTCACCAATCGAAAGAACCAGATTGGCAGACTGGAACAAGAAGCAAGATCCAACAATGTGCTGTATACAAGAAACACATTTAACTCAAAAAGAAATTCATAGACTTAAAGTCAAAGGATGAAAAACAATACTCTATGCAACAGGAAATCAGAGAAAAGAAAGGATAGCTATCCTGTTTGCAGACACTGTGAACTCCAAACCAAAAATGATCAAAAGAGATAAAGATGACCACTACACACTTGTGAGGGGAAAATTTTGAGAGGAAAAGATAGCAATCATAAATATATATGCACCAAACACAGGAGCACCCAACTATATAAGGCAAATATTAATAGACATGAAAAACCAAATAAATAACACAATTGTAATTGGGTGCCTCAATGTCCCACTGTCACAAAGAGATAGATCAACTAGACAAAAAAGCAGCAAAGAAATAACAGAACTAAATCAAACTTGTGAACAAATAGACCTAGTAGATGTTTACAGTGTCTCACCCAATATCAGAACACACATTCTTTGCAGTTGCACATGGATCATTCTTTAAAACAGACTATATACTAGCCCATAGAACATGCTTAAGTGCAAAGAAATTTAAATTATCCCATGCATATTAACAGGCAATAGTGCGATTAATGACAAAAAACCCACAAAAACTCCATAAACACATGGAAATTAAATCATACTCTCCTGAACAACCAATGGGTCACAGACGAAATTAAAGAAGAAATTAAACAATATCTACAATCAAATGAAAATGCAAAAACAAAATACTGGAACCTGTGAGATGCAGTAAAAGCAGTTCTAAGAAGGAAATTTATAGTGCTGAATTCTCACATCAGGAAAACAGAATGAGCACAAATATACAATCTAATGCTGTACCTCAAACTTCTAGAAAAAGAAGAGCAAGTCAAGCCCAAAACCCATAAAAGGGAGGAAATTATAAAGATCAGAGCAAAAATTAATGCAATTGAGTCTAAGGAAACAATACAAAGAATTAATGATTCAAAGTATTGGTTCTTTGAAAGAATAAACAAAATTGACAAACCCCTAGCCAACCTTATCAAAAAAGAAAAGAAAGAAAAAACTCAAATACATGCATAGAGGAATGAAAAGGGTGAAGTCACTAAAGAGTCTGTGGAAATTCAAAAGATCATCAATACCTACTTTGGAAATCTATACTCACATAGGATGGAAAACTCAGAAAAAATGGACTGATTCCTAGAAACATATGAATTACCAAAGCTGAATCAAAAAGATGTCAAATTTCTGAATAACCCAATATCAGTTAGTGAAATTGAAAATGTAATAAAAAATTACCAACAAAGACAAACCCAGACCCTGATGAATCCATGGATGAATTCATTATTTTAAATTTTATTTTAAAGAGAATAGAATCAAGCAAAATAAAGCAGAATAAAGCCAATCAAAACAAGACAGTGTAAGTGACACAGGATTTCAAAACCAGATAATAGGAAATCAACAATGGCTACCATAATACTTCTTGTTGCCTTCAAAATAGCTGTCCATGTCTTCAGACATAGTAAAATCAAATGAAACAAAAAGAATAGAACCAATAAAAACAAAACAATAAATCCAATACAGGACTTCAAAACAAGATAATAGTAAATCCAAAATGGCTACCATAGTATGTTTTGTTTTGTTTTGTTTTTGAACCAGAGGCCTGCTGTGTAGTTCAGGCTGGCCTTGAGCTCACTTTGTAGCCCAGGCAGGTCTCGAACTTGCAACAGTGCTCCTGCCTCAGCCTCCTGAGTGCTGGGATTACAGGCATGCACCATCATGCCTGACTCATAATATATTTTGTTATCTCTGAAATAGCTGCCCATGCCATCAGATATAATAAAATCAAACAAAGCCAGGCTTGTGGTGCACGCCTTTAATCCCAGCACATACATGCAAAATCCTCAAAAAATACTGGCAAGTAGAATACAGCAAGTTATCAGAAAGATTATACACCATGATCAAGTGGGATTCATCCCAGGAATGCAGGGATGGTTCAACATATGCAAATCAATAAATGTAATACACCATATCAACAGGGCCAAGGACAAGAACCACATAATCATCTCAATAGATGCAGAAAAAGCTTTCGACAAAATCTAACATCCATTCATGGTAAAAACCCTACAGAAAATTGGAATAGATGGTCTCTACATAAACCTGATAAAAGCCATATATCATAAACCAAACAGAAAACATCTTACTAAATGAAGAAAAACTGAAAACTTTCAGCCTAAAATCAGGAACAAGACAAGGATGTCCATTATCACCATTCCTATTCAATATAGTTCTGGAAATACTAGCCAGAGCAATTAGACAAGAGAAAGAAATAAAGGGAATAAGGATAGGAAAGGAAGAAGTAAAATTATCAATATTTGTAGATGATATGGTACTCTACTAGAAGACCCCCAAAAATCCATTAGAAGACTTCTAGAAGTAATAACCAAATTCAGTAAGGTTGCTAGATACAAGGTCAACACTCAAACATGAATAGTATTCCTGTACACAAACAACAAAGTCACTGAGAGAGAAATAAGGGAAACCACACCCTTCACTATAACATTCAAAAAAATGAAATACTTAGGAATCAATCTAACAAAGGAAGTATAACATCTATACAGTGAAAATTACATTACTCTGAAGAAGGAAATCGAAGAAGATTTCAGAAAATGGAAAGATATTCCCTGATCATGGATAGGAAGAACAAACATCGTGAAAATAGCCATTCTCCCAAAATTATTATACAGATTTAATGCAATCCCAATCAAAATACCACTTGCCTACCTAACAGAACTAAAGAAAGCATTCCTGAAATTCATCTGGAACCAGAAAAGACCTAGAATAGCAAAGGCAATTCTGGGCAACAAAGGGAAGGCTAGAGGCATCACAATCCCTGACTTGAAATTATACTACAAAGCTACTGTGATAAAATTAGCATGGTACTGGACTCAAAACTGACCTGAAGATCAATGGAATAGATTAGAAGATACAGACACAACTACAAACACACTCAGCTACCTCATCTTTGACAAAGGGGCCAAACATGTACATTGGAAGAAAGATAGCCTCTTTAACAAATGGTGCTGGAAAAATTGGCTTTCTATATGCCAAAAACTAAAACTAGATCCATGTCTATCACCATGCACTCAAACAAAGTCAAAATGGATCAAAGATCTGAATATTAAAACAGAGACACTAAACTTACTAGATGACAGAGTAGGTAAAAATCTTGATGACACAGGAGTAGGCAGAGAGTTCATGAACAAAAATCAAGGTGCACAGGAAACACTTTCCAGAATCAACAACTTGGGTCTCATCTTACTAAAAAGTTTTTGCATGTCAAAGGAAATCTCCAACAGAGTGAAAAGAAAACCCACGAACTGGGAAAATATCTTAGCCAACTGTCCATCAGACAAAGCACTTCTATCTAAAACATATAAAGAATTAAAAGAAATCTGGCCCCTAAAATTCAAAGACCCAATCCAAAAATGGGCATCTGAGATGAATGCACACTTCTCAGAGAAAGAAATACAAATGGCAAATAAATATATGAAAAAATGTTCAACATCAATGGTCATTTGGGAAATGCAAATTAAAACAACACTGAGATTCCATCTCACTCCAGAAAGAATGGCCAAGTTTAAAAAATCAAGCAACAACAAATGCTGGAGGGGCTGTGGGGGAAAAGGAACTCTTCTCCACTCCTGGTGCAAGTGTAAACTGGTGCGACCACTGTGGAAGTCAGTGTGGAGATTCCTCAAGAAGTTAGGATTAGAGATTTCATTCAACCCAGCTATCCCACTTCTGGGCATTTTCCCAGAAGAATTGAAAACATAATACCACAGTGATATCTGTGCACCCATGTTTATAGCAACACAATTTGTAATAGCCAGATCTTGGAAACAACCCAAGTGCCCATCAATCAAAGACTGGATAAAAAAGATGTGGTATTTTTATACAATAGAGTATTACTCAGCTATCAAGAATGATTGTATTGAGACCTTTATAAGTAAATGGTCACGACTTGAGACCATACTCATAAGTGAGATAAATCAAACCCACATGTGTAAATACCATATTGTTTCCCTAGTGTAAGAAACTGAAAAAGTATATATAATCCAAAATCTATAATAAATACTATGTAAGGGTAAAAAACAGCTCGAAGAGCAAAAGTAATTGGGAAGGGAAAAGTGGGAAAGAGGAAAGGGAAAAGGAAAAGATATAAATCTGTCTATATGTATATGTAAGATGACTAAAACGAACATACGGCTGAATGTATTAGTTATTGAGAAAGAACAGTTAATACTCATATGATTAGATCAATTTTACATGTCTATATTTGTTAATGTAAACAACCATTTTGAAGATAACGAGACACAATATTGCAACCATTGTCAAGTTTCTATCACCCTGTTTTGTAAACCTGTAATGTTACTGTTGTGCATTCAGTCTCATCATTTGTTTGTCTCTTTTGCTTTTTGTCTTTCTTATATGTGTCTTTTTTTTCCTCTTAAATTAAAAAAACATCCAACTTGGGGCTGGGAATAAAAAATACATACATACATACATACATACATGCATACATACATGCATACATACATACATACATAACAAGGAACCAGGAAATAACAATTCAATGGCTGCAAGACGGTGCACAGAGAAATAATTTAAGAGTGATAGGTATCAATGAAGAAGCAGGGATCAATACAAATGAAATAAAAAGGCTCTTTACAGAAGTAATAGCAGAAAACTTCCCAAACATGGGAAAAGAATCTGGTATACAGATAAGTGATGCATAGAGAACTCCGACTAGCCACAACGAAAGTTATGACATAAGTTATGACATATAATAACAAAGATCCCAGAAATTCAGCACAAGAACAGAATATTAAAAGCTGTTAAAGAAAAGAAACAGATCACCTATAAAGGAAAACCAATCAGAATCACAGCAGACTTGCCAACATAAACCATCAAGTCAAGAACAGTTTGGAGTGAAGTGTTTCAAATCATGAAAGAAAAAACTTCCAGCACAGATTGATGTACCCTGCAAAACTATCTTCCAAAATTGATGGAAAAATAAAATATTTCCATGATAAAGAACAACTGAAGGAATTTATGACCACCAAACCAACCCTACAGAGAGTGCTGAAGGATATTCTAGAGAGAGATAAAGATGACCATGGTTCCAGGAACAGCAGCAAAGGAAGATCACCAAATAGGACAAGCAATTGAACGAAGGGGAAAAGTGGAAGGCCAACAGCAAGAGGATAGCATGACAGAGACAAACTAATGTATGCTGGTTGGAACCATTCATGTAGATGGCCTCAATTCAGCAATAAAAAGAAACACAGGGAGAGTGGATCAAGAAATAAGATCCATCAATACACTGTATACAAGAAACACATCTAACTCGGAACGAAATTCATGACTGAAAATCAAAGTGGAGAAAACAATTGTTCCATGTGACAGAAGACCAGAAAAAAGCAAGGATAACTTGCCCATCAACCACGGAATGGATAAAAAACATATAGTATTTTCACACAATGGAAAGTTACCCAGCTATAAAGTAGGATAATCTCAAGGCTCTTGTAGGTAAATGGATGCAACTGGAGGTCATGTTCATGGGCCTAACAGTTTGAACTCATGCAGGTGAACACTAGCATAAAAAAAGAAGGAATTAGTAGAATCCAAAAACACAATAGGTGTTATAAAATTGATAGGGGAGGGAACACCTAGGAGGAGAATTTGGTGACCAGTGTTAATTTCTTATTGTCTTGTCTTGAACTCTTATAATGCTTTCATAATTTTGTTAAGTTTGGTCCTATTCTGTCTTGTTTTGTTAAATTTTACTGTGTCTGATGGTATGGGCAGCTATCTTGAACATAATAGGATGTATTACTGTAATTATGGTTGGTTTCCTATTACCTTGTTTTGAAGTCCTATAATGCTTTCATTCGTTTGTTTA
>RJWM01028199.1:0-25904 GCA_004363535.1 Dasyprocta punctata | reverse complement strand
CGCGGCTGAAGAATGGAGCTGCCGTGCGCTCTGCACTCTGGTGGGGGGGGGCCCAAGCTCTCCAGTACCCTGCAGCTATGTTGCTCAGTTCCCCGGTGAGCAGCTCTGGGTTCCTGGGCTGATTTGGGCTGGGCTGCGTACCTCTGTGTCCTGCGCGGCTGGCCGGCGTTTCCCTGAGGTTCGTGGCGTGCAGGATCGCGGGACGCAGTGGACTGTGTCCCGTGCACAGCAAGGAAGGGTGGCCTCCTGGGGCGTGCAGGTGGAGTCTACTCCTTTGCTGGGTGGGGGCCAAGGCCTCCCGGTCCCAGGGAGCTGTGCTGGGCACCGCGCGGGACGCGGACCCGACCCTGGTTCTGTCCGCAAGCTCGGCCCAACAGCTATGCCTGCAGGGCAGGCCCGGGCAGGTCCCAGGCCTACAGTGCCGGGAGCAAACCTGCTGGACGGCGCGGTCTGCACAGGAGCTGTGGGATGGCCGACTACTTTATTTTTAGTAGTTAAATAATATTCTACTTTATGGATAAACCATATTCTGTTTATCCATGCATCTGTTGGTAGATATTTGGATTGTTTATGCTGCTGTGTGCATTTGGATATATATTTTTATATGGACATATATTTTCTACTCTCTTGTGTGTATGCCCAGGAGTTGTATTATGTATATTTTTAAAGACTGAGATATGATTTAGTTTAAGTATTATAGAATTGCAAGGCATGGTGGTACACACCTGTAATCCCAGCACTGGGGAGGCTAAGGCAGGAGGATTACTCTGAGTTGGAGGCCAGTCTGGGCTACAAAGTGAGTTCAAAGCCAATTTGAACTGCATAGCAAGACCCTGTCTCAAAACCCGCCCCCCCCAAAAAAAAAAACTATTAGAATCAATCCCTGAAGTACTTTTAGAAACTATTTACTTTTGTAGAACATAGTTTACACAGCAGTGTTTGAGAGTATTGATTTCATGGGTGTGTATTGGGGAGATGTAGTTTGAATCTTGGTTTTATAAACTACTTGTGAGTTTTGTTAGTTACCTGTGAACATGCTTTCTAAGTTTAAACTGTTAGTACCTCTGGATGTTTTAGGGATTGCTACTCTGTTGTTACTTGAAAAATTCTTTTGACCTTTTCTTGTGTTAGTTTTTGGCCATGAATTTGCTTTGGGTAGTGGCCTACATAAGAGAAGGGATGGCTTCTTCCTGGAGAAGCTTTCTGAGCTGGCATGTGGCTTGCCTTATCTTTTTTTCTTTCTGCCACGACAGCTGGTGGACATTGTTCCAGGTGGACACAGTTCCATCAGCTTGGGTACCAGAATGTAACAATGTTCAGCAGAGCTCCAGTAGATTTTATAGTATGAACAAGGAAAAAATGTTAGGATAAGCCAGGTGTGGTGGTGGATGGCCATAAATTCAGCTACTCAGGAGGCTGAGGCAGAAGAATCACTAGTCTGAGGCCACCCTGGACAATTGGCAAGACCCTGTCTCGAAAAAATAAGGAAGAAGGGCTAAGGATGTAGCTCAGTTGGGGCTCTGGGTTCAATCACCAGTAATGTAAAAAAATCATTTTAAGTGATTAATATTTGGTGACCATTTGATACTTTATCGTGGTAATCCTCCAGCAGAGGCAATTTAGCACCTCATACCCTAAGACACCTGGAAATATCTGGAGATACATTTTAGTTATAGTGGTTGGGGAAGGGCTTTTGGCATCTAGTGGATGCAGTACATGGGACAGCCCCGATGACAGTCATCCAACCCCAAATGTCAGTACTGCTGAGAAACCTTGCATTAATATAACCCACTCTAGTCCGATTAATGCAGGAGTATTGAGAAGATTAACTGGAGTCTTTGGTACACAGAGTGGCCTTTTACTTTGTGACTATGTGGCCCATTCTGCCAATAGTGCTGAGGTCTTCCCTTGTATCTACTAGAAAGGGGATCTTTTCCAACTTCCCTAGGGCTTAATACTCAGTTTAGTTGTATTTGTGTTTATAAGTCGGTACTCATTTTTGGCAAAACCATTTACTCCTTTACAAAGAAAGGAAACTGATGGGTGCTGTGGTGTACACCCGTAATCCAGTACTCTTAGAGGCTGAGGCAGGAAGTTTTGTAAGTTCAGGTTCAGTCTGAGCAACTCAGTGGCTTCATGAGACCTTGTCACAGAATGAAACATAAACATGATCTGGAGATATAGCTCAGTACAAAGGCCCTGGGTTCAATTCCCACTGCTGAAAAGAAAAGAAAAAGGACAGAATGAATGTCAAATGCTTATATGCTACCAAACTCTATATATTTTGCTTTTTAAGATAAATATTCTATAAAATTGGTATTTTTACCTCTTGTTTTTGATAAAGAAATTGAAGTTGAAGGCAATTAATTTGACTAGGATCACACAGCTTGTGGGTCCCTGCCATACTGCTGTACTACCTCCTTGGCATTGGCTTTTAACATAAAGAAGTAGAGGCAACATCTGACTTTTAACAGATATACATTGTATTATTTAACCTTTGCTTTGTACCAAGCTACCTCAAAAGTTCACACTTTAAAATAACAATTATTACCTCACGTAGTTTCCGAGAGCCAAGGGTGTAGGAGACGATAAGCTAGTGAAGACTACAATATTCAGTATTATGAATATATCTTTATCCACTTAAGGACACTGCCTTATTAATGGATGCTGAGGTAGTTTCCAGTTCCCAATTCCAGCCTTCAGAATTTGGAGAGAAAAAAGTCACTTTTATGAAATACATCACAGGAAATATACTATCCCTCATTTTCTGCACATCAGACTAATGTCAGCCTTGCCTTCATGCCTTGCCAGGGGGGAAGAAATGCTGATGTGTGTATTGTAGACCTGTTCTTTTTGCTTTGGCTTGTTTAGGGTTTATGGATTTTCCAGATTGAAAAATGTTCTGATTCAGAAGGATTCATTTTGCACATCTGTCCCCTATCCGGTGCCCTGCATTAGACTTGCTGCAGAATACGTAGGATGTCTTCATTGTTTATTATCCTTTAGCTGGACTAGCAGAGACTTCTTGAGTCCTGAGAAATGTGGATTGATAATGCCTTCATTTTTCCTGGGCTATCTTTCTGTACTCAACACTGAATTCTTCATTTTCCAAAATCCTTTCAACTTTCTTATATTTTTATTGGTTATTTGATGTGCTTGAATACCAGCCAATGTATAAGCTATAAGAACTGGGTGGTTTCCATGGAGACTTGTTACAGGATCCCTTCCTTTTTTCATTCGGCTCTGCTGGGAGGCATCACATTTCAGTTAAGGTGTGGTGTCTACCAGTTTGGGTGCCTCTTGGGAAAGGGACTTTGCTTGAATAAATCAGAACTGAGTTTTTCCCTATATATGTTGGAGGTTAAATTAGGTTTTTCTGAACTTGAGGATGTTAACTGGTTCTCTTCCTAAAGTGGTTCAACTATACTTTTGTTTATTATACCTGGTTTTGAGCTTTGGGGAATGAAAAAGCCCTGATGGGGTGCAGTAGTATTTGGATTTACTGTGTGTAATCATGCAGCTATGAAATAAAAAATATTTCCACATCAGGAATCAACCTATCACTTTTAAACACTGCTGATTGCATTGGTTTAGAGCTTTTTTTTCTTCCTTCAAGTATTTTCCTTTTTTCTTTTCAAAGTGCATTCAGTTGGATGTGACTGATTCTATATGGAGACTGTCTTAGTCCTGTACTTGACTCTTGCTGTTTCAACGTCATGCTTCATTTGCACAGTGATAGCTTTTCTTGCCTTTATCTGTTGACACCCCAGGCGTCATATTTCCTATCTTAGACATGAACATTTTTAAAAAATCCATGATTTGACAAAGACTAAAAGAAGTATAAAGCATTGGGAAAGAGATGGTTTTAATTTTAATTTTCACTGTAGCCAGAATAGGTGAGCACGTGATAGGAAGACCTACTTTCTCATTTCATATTGTCCAGAATAGGTAGCCAGGATAATCAAAGTCAAGCTGGTCACCAATACTACCTTGGGATTTAAGGGTAGCTGGTTACAGGCGTTCTTATCATAATTGACAGCCGTTATAAAGTATAGTCGCACAGTCAACTGTGTGGGTAGCGGCAAGGTATGGAGTTGTTGCCTTATATTTGAAAGTTGGGAAGCTGGACGTTTTTGTAATTTTAATTTATTTATTATCTATCTTAATAATTCTTTTGGTTATTTTTTTTTGTCCTTTTTTTTTTTTCGGCACTGGGGATCAAACCCTCAGCCTCACGCCTGCCAGACCGGCGCTTAAGCCACTGAGCCAACTCCCAGCCCTAGTTTTTTTGAGGCAGGGTCACACTATGTAGCTCAGGCCGGCCTTGTGCTCACATTGTAGCCCAGGCCGGCCTGGAACTCACAAGGCTCTACCTACCTCAGCCTCCCAAGTGCTGGGATTAAATGCGTGCGCCACCATGCCTGGCTTTCTTTTGATTATTATACATGCATGACTGAAGCTATTTTGTGATCCTGAGGTTTTGTGAGGAATCTTTTTGGTGAGAATAAAAATTAATTATAAAAATCCACTTGAAAAGTTGATTATGTTGTGTTTCATCACAGAATTTGTTGTGCGATTTATACATTGTGTTTACCTTAGGGATAAGCATTCTTTTTTTTTTTTTTTTTTGGTCTTTTATGAGGCGGAGTTTCACTATATGGTTCAGGCTGGCCTTGGGCTCACTTTGTAGCCCAGGCTGGCCTCGAACTTGAGGCAATCCTCCTGCCTCAGCCTCCTGAGTGCTGAGATTACAGCGTACACCACCATGCCCGGCTGGGATGAGCATTGTTAAGAGCTGATTTTTATTTTGCATTTTCTAATGTCTGTCAGCTTATGTCAGCTCATGAGTATGTTTTCATCTGTGTGTCATGTTATATTGGGACTTGGATGGAATGTAAATCTTTTATTGGCCTAAATCTGAGTCTAATCCTCTGCATGGCATTAGTAGAAAATCAATTTCCTCTGCTCTGTCAAGATTTTTCAGGTCAGTGCTCTTTGGACATTTCCCAATTCTCTTAGATTAAAATAGATTTTGTTTCTGATCTACATACTGGCATCAGTTAGTAGGACACTGGGATCTAGAGAGTGACAATATGGAGGCTGATAAGATAGCCACTAGTCCTTCTATTTCACCTAACTTTTAGACTCATGCCCTTGAGGAGCCAGGGAATATGTGTGCTTTTAAAGGCATCATTTGGGGAAGAATTATTAGTGACCCCTTTAGATAATGCTGTGCACTTAACTTTTATGAGTTCTACTTGGTGACCTGCTCACTGGGTCACTAGAAGCGAGTGGAAAGGAGAACTGTTATTCATGTCCCACTCAGTCCATCTTAAGATGGGCTATTGGAAATAAGGTGACTGACTTGAACTTTTTTAGCTTTTGCACTGAAAGTCCCTCATCTTCAGAACCCCCTCAGTCCCAAGCAAACCAGAATTGTTAGTCACCATAGCAGTGAAAAGCAAGATGTTTACTTTGGAACTGGCAAACACCCTTATACATATTTTGAGGAGGGATTTATTGTAAATATGTAGCTCCTTGCTGCTCAGTGATGGTAGAGAGTGAATTAATGTGCTTTGATTTGACTGAAAAGACAATGAAAGAGAAGATATAGAAGTTTTTATACCTTCTGAGCGTATGAGGATGTGTTTTGGGGATGTATTGGTAAAAAAGTTATTACCATTAATGTCTGCTTTTATTTTTTTCTTATCCTTTCTCCCAATTTATTTCTTTGCCATATATTTTATTGCTATATATTCAGCTTCACAAAGCGTTATTATTTTGTGCAGAGATTGTTTATTATATCAGAGTTCAGCAAACATTTTTTATAAAGGTCAGATGGTAAATATTTTAGCCTCTATGGACCATGTAGTCTCTGTCACAGCTGCTCAACTCCACTATTGTAATGCCACAGTGACCATACATAATATGTAAGTGATTATGTGTACCTGTGTTCCAACAAAATTTATTTGCTTGGACATGTGTGAGTACTGCATTGTTTCTCTGGTGTAAGAAACAGAAAGGGTAAATTAAGGACCAAAATGTATAATAGATATTGTGAAATAAGAAGAACATTTCAAGTGAGAAGGGAAACTTAGGAGGGAGGAAGGAGAAAAGAAAAAAATGAGAAAAGAAGGAAAAAATGGAAACAAAGCTTTTATAAATAAGGAGGGAAGGAGGGGTTGAAGGGAGGATAGGGGAATGGGGGAAAAAAGAAGTTATATCATGTTCAACTACAAATTCCCTATGATGAATGTGATCATTATGTATACCTCCAATGTACCAGTAAACTTAATTAAAAAACAAAGAACAAAATTTATTTGCACAAACAGGTAGTAGGCAGATTTGGCTCATAGGCCAACTCCTAATTTGGATTTATTCACATAGGTAGTACCTTATTTCTCCCTATATCTTTGAGTTTACATTTGGTGTTTTTGCTTGTTTGTTTGTTTTGTTCTGGAGATTGAACCCAGGCAGGGCCTTGTACATGTAAGAACACATGCTATATCACTGAGTTATAGCCTCAGCATGGAATTATTTTTAAGGTAAGGATGTCTGCTCCCATCACTGTTTTTTAGTGTTATGTTGGAAATTCTAGCCAGTGAAATAAGGCAAGATCTCTGATTTCTGAAGGAAAAAATAGAACTGTCCCTGTTTGCAGATGGCAGAATTATTGTTCTAGAAAATTCCAAGGAATCTACAAAATCACTTCTAGAACTAATAAGTAAATTCAGTAGGGTCTCAGCATACAAGATAAAAATTCAAACATCAATTGCATTTTTGTATATTAGCCATGAACACATGGAAACTGAAATTAAAAATATAATACTAATACCTGGGCTAATGGTGTGGTTCAGTGCTAGAGCACTTGCTTAGCATATATAGGGCCCTAGGTTTGACCCTCAGCTCCACAAATACATATATATTTGAAATCACTAAAAATACTTTGGTGTAAAAAGCATGCATGGAATTTGTATGCCGAAATCTATGCAGTGATGATGAAAGAAATCAAAGAAGCTTTAAGAAGAGAGACATACCATATTCATGGATCAGATGATTCAGCATAGTAAAAGTGTCAATTTTCCACAAATTTATATACATGCTTAATGTATTTTCTATAGAAATATATTTGTTGCAAAACCAGAGAAGAACCCAACCAAGAAAAAAAAAAAAAAACTACAGATCAATCTTCCTAATGGACATTGATGTAAAAATCCTTAATATGATACTGGCAAACAGAATGCAACAAATCATCAAGAAGATTATACATCATGACCAAGTAGGATTCATCTCCAGGATGCAGAGATGGTTCAACATATGTAAATCAATAAACGTGATACAGCATATTAACAGAACCAAAGACAAAATTCACATGATCATCTCGATAAGATGCAGAAAAAGCATTTGACAAACTCCAACACCCATTCATGATACAAACCCTGCAGAAAATTGAAATAGATGGTCTTCACTGCAATCTTGTAAAAGCCATCTATGACAAACCGGCTGCTAACATCATACTAAATGGTCAGAAATTGAAAGCTTTCACTGTAAAATCAGGAACAAGACAAGGATGCCCATTATCACCACTCCTATTCAAGATAGTTCTGGAAACATTAGCCAGAACAATTAGACAAGAGAAATAAAATAAAAGGAAAAAAGATAGGAAAGGAAGAAGTTAAATTATCATATAGCAGATGACATGACACTCTATATAGAAGACCCCATAAACTTCACCAAAAAACTTGTAGATTTAATATCTAAATTCAGTAATGTAGTGGGATACAAAATCAACACTCGAAAGTCAATAGCATTCTTATACACAGGCAACAAACTCACAGAGAAAAAATTAGGGAAAGCACACCCTTCATGATAACATCCAAAAAATGAAATACTTAGGAATCAATCTAACAAAGTATGTACAAGATCTGTACAGTGAAAATTACAGTACCCTAAAAAAGGAGATTGAAGAGGATATCAGAAAATGGAAAGGTATCCTTTGCTCTTGGATAGGAAGAAACAACATAGTGAAAAGGGCCATACTCTCAAAACTGCCATATAGATTTAATGCAATCCCAATCAAAATCCTATTAACTTACTACACAGATCTAGCGAAAACAACCCTAAAATTCATTTGGAACCAGAAAAGACCTAGAATAGCAAAAGCAATTCTAGGCAACAAAAGCAAGTCAGGGGGCATCACAATCCCAGACATGAAATTATACTACAAAGCTACTGTGATAAAATCAGCATGGTACTGGCACAAAAAACAGGTCTGAGGATCAGTGGAACAGAACAGAAGATGCAGATGCACGTCCACACACACTGAGCCACCTTATCTTTGACAGAGGAGCCAAACGTGTTCACTGGAAGAAAAATAGTTTCTGTAACAAATGGTGCTGGAAAAATTGGCTTTCCATATGCCGAAGACTAAAACTAGACCCACGTCTATCACCATGCCCTAAACTAAAGTCAAAATGGATCAAAGACCTAAATATTAAAACAGAAACACTCCATCTATTGGAAGAGAAACTGGGTAGAAATAGATGTAGGCAGAGAGTTCATGGACAAAACCCAAACTGCATGGGAAATACTTCAAAGGATCAACAACTACGACCTCATCTTATTAAAAAGCTTTTGCACATCAAAAGAAATCACCAACAGAGTGAAAAGAAAACCCACAGAGTGGAAAAAATTTTAGCCAACTGTCCCTCAGACAAAGGACTTCTATCTAGAACATGTAAAGAATTGAAACAAAAATCAGACACCCAAATTCAAAGACTCAATCCAAGAATGGGCATCTGAGATGAATACACATTTCTCAGATGAAGAAATACAAATGGCAAATAAATATATGAAAAAATGTTCAACATCATTGGTCATTCCAGAAATGCAAATTAAAACAACACTAAGATTCCATCTCACTCCAGAAAGAATGACTTTCATCAAGAAATCAACCAATAACAACTGCTGGCAGGGCTGTGATGGAAAAAGGAACTCTTCCTCACTGTAGGTGGGAGTGCAAACTGGTGCAGCCACTGTGCAAATCAGTGTGGAGATCGTTCAAAAACTAGGATTAGAGGTCCCATTTGACCCAGCTGTTCCTCTTAGTATTTTCCCAGAAGAATAAAAATGTACCACAGTGATAATATGCACACCCATGTTTACAGCAGCAGAATTTGTAATAGCTAAATCTTGGAAGTAACCCAGGTGCCCATCAGTCACAGAATGGATAAAAATGATGTGGTTTTTTAAATATAATGGAATACTACTCAACCATAAGGTAGGATAAACTTGAGACTTTTGTAGGTAAATGGATTTAACTCGAGACCGTACTTGTAAGTGAAATAAATCAGACCCATATTTGTAAAAGTCATATTGTCTCGCTACTGTGAGAAACTGAAGAAGTAGATAGAATCTGAAATGTACAGTAAATATTGTGAATTTGGAAGAAACTGTTCAGAAGAAAAGACAAACTGTGATAGAGGAAAGGAAAAAAGGGAAAAAGAAAAAATATATGTATACACCAGACAGTTAAGATGGCTATACAGCTAGCTTCTCTGTGTTCCTTGAAAAGAATGTTCTGTGCTAGTATTGTTTAGACAAGATGTCATGCCTACATCCTGTCCTCTGAATAACTACTAGGAAGACAACAATATGCAATGTATCAGCTATTGTAACTGTCCTACTAACCTGTTTTGTAACTCAGTTTCATTATTTATCTTTTTTTCTCCTTAAAATAAAAAATATATATTTGTTGGACATTTGTGTTTCTTCTTTTTAGGAGTATTTATTCAGATCATTTGCCCATTTGAAAATTCAGTTGCTTGTTTTTTAGAGTTTTTTGAGTTCCTTATGTATTCTAGATATTAACCGTCTGATGAATTGTTCACGAATATTTTCTCAGTTCTGTAGATTGCCTATTCAGTCTGTTGTTTGTTTTCCTTGCTACTTTGTAGGATTTTTGACAAAATTTCAAAAGCAACTGAATGAAAGAGGAACAATAGCTTTTTCAACAAATAGTGCTGGGTCAGTTGAACATCAGTTAGCAAAAATAAAAAGAAAACATGCCTTAGACTAAACTTCACACCTCATACCAAAACAACTCAAAATGAGTCACAAACTTAAATGTAAAACACAAATGTAAAAATGAAGGAGAAAAACTTTAGGACACAGGGATAGGCAAGGAATTCTTAGATCCTACATCAAAGGCGCAGTTTATAAGAGAAAGAGATTTATAAAGTAGATTTAATAAAAATTGAAAACAGATCCTCTAAGAAAGACCTCATAAGAAGACGAAAAGGTAAATTACAGATTTGGAGGAAATATCTGCAAATCACATATCTAGAATATATAAAGAACTTTCAAAACTCAGCAGTAGAAAACTCAAACAATCCAATCAGAAAATAGGCAAAAGACATGAAGAGATATTTTATTGAAGAGGATATACAGATGGCAAATCAACACATGAAAAGATGTTGATTAGCCATTAGGGAAATTCAAATTAAAACCAAAATGAGATATCACTAAATACCTATCAGAGTGGCTAGAATGAAAAAGTGATGCCATCAAATGCTGGCAAGGCCATAGAGAAACTAGATTATTCATTCCTTGCTAATGAGAAGGCAAAATGATACAGCCTCTCTCTGATGTCTTTTTTCCATAAGTACTTCTAATTTGGGATGCTTTTCACCATGTGCCCTTTGTCTCTTGCCTTCGATTTTTTGTTACACATAAAACTAATTCCTTCATTTCAGTTTGAAGGTCTTTCCCAAGCATGGTTGACTTTTATGATCTCATTTTTGCAGTGGGTTTTCACCGAAGGACAGAGTATCTTTTTTTTTCCTGAGTGATTTTCTTTTTTGCCTGTGTGATAGAGAATTCTGGTTGTCCTCTGACCTTCACTTCTTTTTCTTTAGCTATAGAACCTCTAGTTTTGAGTTTGGTGCATGGTTGCTTAAAGTTTGCAAAGGCTGAATTTTAATGTACCTGGGCATGACTCTGTGACCAAGTATCAATCTTCTATTTGGATTGGGTCAGAAAATAAATGAAGGTATCAGTTTGCTTTAGCAAGCACACATTGAATAGGTAAAATAAAATATTTTGTACAAATGCTGTGTGTTTTGGGTTGAATTGTGTGTCCTCAAAATGACATGTTGATATCTTAACCCTTAATACCTCAGAATATGGCTTTATTTGGAAGTAGTGTCTTTGGAGTTGTAATCAAGTTATGAGAAGGTCATATTGGAGTAGGGTGGGCCTCTGATCCAATATGATTGATATTCTCATAAGAAGGCAGTCGTATGATGAGTCAGACACACAGGGAGAATGCCTTGTGAAGAAAAAGATGAAAGTGATACTCTACAAGCCAAGGTAATGAGAAGCTAAGAGAGCAACATGGTGCAGATTCTACCTCAAAGCCTTCAGAGGGAACCAATCCTGCCAACACCAGACTTCCAGCCTCCAGAACTATACAACAATCAATATAAGTCTGTTATTTTAAGTCACCTTATGTGTGGCATTGTCTTATAGTAGGAAACCAGTGTACTATGTTTTCGGACTTATTTTGTAAGTGCTATGGTTTGAATGTTGGTGTTCTCCCCACATTTGTATGTTGAAACTTAATGTCCAGGTAGTAGTATTAAGTAGTGGGGCCATTATGAGGTCATTAGGTCATGAGGGTGGAGCCCTCATGCACGGAATTACTGTCCCTATAAAAGAGACCAGATGGGACTTGTTTTCCCCCCTCCACCATGTGAGGATACAGCAAGTAAGTGCATCTACAAGGTAGAGAGCTCTCAGCAGACACTGAATCTGCTGGCCTCTTGATCTTAGACTTGTTAGTCTCTAGAACTGTAAGAAATGAACTTCTATCATATATAAATTACCCAGGGGAAGGTATTTTGTTGTAGCAACCCAAATAGACTAAGGTATGAGGTACTTTAAAAAGTAAATCAAGCACGCAAAAGTTTCTTTATCTGAGTTCTGAGGTGTTTGTTTGGACTAACTATGCCTTCTCTTTCCTGGAAAATGTCACTTTACCTAATAGTTCCAAAGTCCTTCCAGCTTCCTTATGTTTTTATTGTTGATTTGATGTGCTGGGATGTCAGCCAATGTGTAAGGTGAATGGAAGATACAAGTACTGGGTGATTTCCATGGAGACTTCTTGCGGGAGCCTTTTCTCTGTTCATCTGTTGTCAGGGAAATATGTAGTTTAATTTGTGGGGTCAGCCAAAGTGAGTGACTCTCAAAGGGGCTTTAGTTCAAACTCTTTAAGATTCTAATAACAAAATTTATAGCACAGATTTTTCAATATTCCTTTAAAGTTATATTAGAATTTTTTTTTTGTAGTTTAAGAATGCAGTTTTCTGTCTGAAGTGATCAAACTATTCATTTGCTCATATGTAGCAAGTATTGTATTTGAACTTTGTGGGGAGGAAAACTGAGGTTCAAAAACAGAGAAGCTGGACCCAGAGAGCTGATATCCATGCCATGTAATTCTGGTCCATGTTCTTTAACATGACCCACAATAAGGTATCCAAGTGGCCCGACCGTAGGAAACTGTTTACAGGATACTAAGTTTGCTGGTTCAGCACTGTTCATTTACTGCTTGTAGTTAGCTGTTGCTGAATCAGTGGCTGAAGTTGTTGGTAGTTAATGGAAATGGTGGTAAGAGGACAGAACAATTCTAATAAATGAGAATTCCATAGATTATTATTGTGACACATTCCCCATTGTTCTTCATCAAGCAGCAGGCATGGTGCTTTACAAAATGTCTACAATACTTCGATCTCCTTCCCATCAAGAGGTAGAGCATGTTTCTCTATCCTGAGGATCTTGGCTGGCCTTGTGACTTGGTTTGACCATAGAATATGATACAAGGAATTTTGTTCAGGGCTTTGAGCGTAGGCATGAAGAAGCATTTCAGTTTCTTGCTCCTTTGGGAATTTTGCCAACTTGTGAAAAAGCCCAGGCTGGACTGGAGAATGAGAGACCATGTGGGGAAAATAGAGGGATCCAACCAAGTCAATAGCCAACTGTAGAAACATAAATGAGCCCACTGAAATCAGTGGCCCTGGACCCTTGGCAGTATAGTTGCCCAACTGAATTCAGCTCAAATTGTTAAGCCCCTGAATTTTGAACTAAATAAAAGCCATTTTAAGGCACTTAGGTTTTGGAGTGATTTTTATGCAGCAGTACATAATTGGCATACTTGAGATTGGAAGATCGGCAGTGATTAAGGCTCACTTTTGACCTGTCCTTTGTAACACAGTTCTGTTAGTAACAGAAATTCAGGGTGGCTAATTTAAGCAGAAAAGCAGTTGGTTGGCAGGTTTTTCAGTAGCTCCATTTTTCTCCAAGAAAGCTGGGTAAGAGTTTGTGAAATGTACAACTAGGAAGCAGCACTTCTAGCACTGCAACCAGATCACAGCACAGAACTGGTCCAGGGAGGATGCTGGTACTATAGCGACTAAACTTGATACTTCCACCTACACCATCTACATTGCCCACACTGGAGTCAGGTGTGTGACTGTGTCTGGAACTGGGTGTTGTTCCTGTTACCAGAAAACACATTTGTTCCTGCTGCTATGTGTCACTTGTTACTGACTCACATGCAGATGTGGGTGGTGGCCAATCTTAGGTCTAGTGTCCATGTCTTGATTGGGAAGAAATCAGGAAAGTGAGTATCTGACATTTTTCGCTTATTTAGCTGAAAGCAGGTGGAAAATCTCATAAACAGTGATGTGTGAAACTGATACTGGTAGTTCTGATATGGGGCTGCCAAAAGAAATTGGCAAATACTCTTTAGTTTCTATTCTATACTCTGTTTAACTATCATATAGTTGGTTATCTATCATACAGTTATGAAGCAAACTTTGTGGTTTGATCTCCAGTATTGAGAGAAAATACTCAGTTCAGAGGCTGCACCCCTTACACCTAATCCCTCTCACAGATGAGTATTGATGGCCATTTGGAAAACCAGGAAGTAGCAAACCCTGAATAGCATGTATTTCTGCCTCCCAAGGTACAAACACTATGTGTCTTTCAGTTGGTGGGCCCAAAGAGACTCTATTCATTGCCATAGTGCGACACCTTAGAGAACTGAATGAATGGTATCTTAGTGAACCTAAGGGGTTGGCTAATTGCACAGTGAATTTGGTTTGTGTGGCATTTATAGTATAAAGTGTTAGGTATTAAGATCTTTCTATTCAGATGGTTTCTATTTTTTCAAAATTTCTGTAATTCTTCTGAACCCTGAAATTCCTGTTTTCAAAACTATCCATGTAGGGTTAGTTTAGATATTAGAAATAATACCTGTGTAGAAAAATTCACAATGCCTGGTGGGTGTGTAGTAGGTGTTCAATAATTGTTGATCATTGTACACACATCCTAGTCAGATTGTAACCCTACGTTTAAATTTTGTTTATTTGTTTTGAGATAAGGTATCACTGTGCAGTTCAGGCTGGCTTTGAACTCACTATGTAGCTCAGGCTGGCCTTGAACTCTTGGTGATCCTCCTGCCTCAGCCTCCTGAGTGCTGGGATTATAGGCATGTGCCACCATGTCCCCCCTTTGTGTGGTAGTGGGGATTGAACACAGGCCCTTTGAGCTGAGCAACATCCCCGACCTTTTTTTATTTTTAATTTTGAGACAGGGTCTTGCTAAGATGTTAAGTTGCCCAGGTTGGCTCTAACTTGCAGTCCTCCTGCCTTGGTCTCCCAGAGTGCTGGGATTATAGCCCTGAGTCACAATGCCTAGTGATTATAAATGCTTTTAGGACGGGGATTGCTCTTTCAGTGTTAAATATCTCTTGTGAAATCTCTAGGCATGGCTTGTGAGAGTGAACTGTGCTTCAGATGGAGCATTTTGGAAGCAATTAGGACATGGATCTAAGCTCACCTATTGTGGCAGGGCTGTACATTTAGGGTGATAAATGGCTCATATCAGGTCAGGCCATGGAAAGTCTCTCCAGACAGATGAAGCAATGTCTACAGGTGGTGCAGGCTAGGTGCAGAATACCTGTCTGGGCCCTAAGGATCTCCTTCTGGCCAAGGACAGCTGAGTGGCATAGGATCTGAGAGCATGGCAAGTTTAAAGATTCGGTTATGAGGGAGTATCAGCAGGTAGTTGACGGTGAGGTGCAGGATAAAGACAAATCAAAGCATGGTTGGGATTTTAAATGGTGAGTGTTTAGAAAGGAAAGGAGATGGCTGTGAATAGTTGGCACACAGAAAACATATGTGGTCATAGAAACAGGTTCGTCTGGTCAGCATAATGTGGCCATTTAAGTCACAGTAGATCCAATAGCATAAAGGTCTTGGGACTTGATTCTAGTTAGTTGGGCCAGAGTCACTTACATCCATCTAGATTTGCCATAATGATGCAGAGGGCTGAGTGTGCTGGTTGTCAATGAGAGCTTGCTGTAAGAACATTCGTGAATAGGAGGAAGGTCCTTTGCTAGCTTTAGTGCCCTAGAGAAGCCATCTTGGAATAGGGTCAGGCTCTTTGAGGAGAGGGCTGCCAGAATGTCAGGGTAGTGAGAGGTGTGTTTGCTTTTCAAACAGTCAGATAGGGTCTTCACTGGGAACTTGACAAAGAAATCAGATGAGTGAAGTCAGATTGCCTGCCCCACCAAAAAATGGATGTTTGTGGTATGAGTTTAGCTCTATGCTAGAGTGTTCTATCTAGATATTGAGTCAGCAGTGTGAACCCCAGTGACTAAATGACTGAACTTCTGTTCATTCATTCATTCATTCAGCACATTGAGGTTCCGTGTGCAGTACTGATGATCTACTTGTTTGAAGTGTCCTAGTTTGCCCTCGCTCTTAATAAGGTACTAGTTTCTTTAAAAAAGAAATGTGAATGTGTGCACACACGTGTGTATATAAAATATTTTACATAAAATATGAAATAGATTGAAATCAACTCATAAAAATTCAAATAACCTGAACCTATTATAAATTTACTTTTGAAAGGCACTAAAAGTGTCAATAAGCTAACTGTCTGCAAAGCTAATTCTTTGGCTAGTGAGATATGTCTGAGTGGCCAGAACCAGTAAAAACCTTATATAAGTCTGGCAGTATGTTTGTGTTCACCTGAGATTTTTCTGCCTCCAGCTGTACAAAAATTCTGTGATATGCAGAACCTTGGAATCTAGACCAGAATCCTAAAACCAGTTTTCTTTCATAATCTGAGTTGTAATTGCATTTTAATTCAGTTCTCGTGTTGTCAAGTGTGTGTGTGTTTCTTCATCTCATTAATTCTTGGCATTTAAGCCAGTGCCTGGCACACAATCTGCCCTCAGTATATGTTAGTTCTTATTGTATAATCTGCTGTTCTTTTCTGCTAAACCAGTAGGGAGGACGCTTACTTTGTGCCCTGGTGGTTTACTCCATCTCGCTTTTCCCCTCAGTTCACTGTTGAGGTGTTCGATCCGTATTTCTCCCCAGGCAGGTGCCAGCCCGGAGGAAGTCCAGACCCTGTGGTGATGTGTGCAGCCAGCTGGGCATCTTGGAAAGCTATGACATTGGCCTGCCAAAGAAGCCTAGTTTATAAAAATCATACGAGATCATTGTCATCAAATGTCATCCCTACCTATAATCCTTCCTTATTCCAAAAAATAATCTAGGCACATAATAAAAAATTGTGGAGATGACTTTAGCAGGGCATTGTGCAAGAACCTGCACTCCTACTTCTGATGAAGTTAGTGCTGATCATCCCAGACCTTCTGCTAGCTTTCTATCACAGAAGATAAAACACACTGTGTGAATCACAGGGATGGCCAAAGCAGCTAGCATGAGTAGAGAGTTTCTTTGAATTCTCATCTCTTAATTCATATTTGATTCTTTAACATATCTCCATATTTTAATATAAAATGCACTTCCACCAAAGGCCGAATAAATTCAGAGTACTGGGTGGCTGTGCTTTTGTGTAATCAGATGATCACAAAATGATTTACCTATCTAAAATTCTGTTTCTTCTTATTCTGTGATCAGGCAGTTTCTCTGATCCTTTAGATTTCAAACAATTTATTTGTTTAAATAGGTTGACAGAATCACATAATTTCTATCCAAAGCTATAAAACTTGATACCTGGGGGCTCCCTTCATGCCATTAAGATTTAAAACACAATAGGCATGTTCAATTTATTTTGTGAGCCTTTCTTGTTGGAGATAAATGGACGGGTGCTATGGGGAATGCAAAGATGATTTTTAAAATGAAGGAGTTGTCCTCAGTAGACTTACAGCCTTATGGGGGGGGTACAGCAGATGTGTTGTTAACCAAAATACCAGGTAGCAGTAGTAAGCGCCAGACACAGAGGTTAGAACCTTTACCCGTAGAATTTCTTTTTACAGAATGTTCATATCCCAAAAAGCCTGTGCTATGTAGTCTGACTGCTTCATTCCAGTAGATGAGACTGGAGACCAAGAGAGATCCGAATCCTTTTCCCTAGTCACCCAGCTAGACAGTGCTAGCTTTGACAAAAGTAAGTAGTTTTTTTTTGGTAATTTTTATTTTAAAGAGAATAAAACCAAGCAAAACAAAACAGGATAAAGCCAATCAAAACAAAACAGTGCAATTGACACAGGACTTCAAAACAAGATAATAGGAAATCAACAATGGTCACCATAATGCCTCTTGTCTTCAAAATAGTTGCCCATACCTTCAGACATAGTAAAAAATAAACAAAACAGAACAGAACAGAACCAATAAAAACAAAACAATGAACGCATAAAGGATTTCAAATCAAGATAATAGTAAATCCAAAATGGCTACCATAATGTATCTTGTTGTCTTTGAAATAGCTGCCCATGTCATCAGACATAATAAAACCAAACAAGACAAAACAGACGAAAATCCAACCAAACAAGACAATGAAAATGATACAGGACTTCAAAACAAGATAATAGGGAATTAACAATGGCTACCATCTTTTGAAGGAGATCCCCCATAGATGCTACATTGCGTATTGTTATTCTCTGATTAGATGATCAGACTACTGGCTTTAGGCCTACAAAGTCAGTGAAACACTAAACGTTACAAGCATTAAGTTGTATTTTACCTCAATAGCTATCACTTCTGCCTGTGTTTCTCCAGATAAGCCAGTTGCTTATGGGGTGGGGGGCACCTTGGCTCTTCTTGTCTCCCAGCCCATGCGCCAGAAGGGGCTGGTGTAGGGTTCTCCCCGCAGCAGCCTGTGTATGGTGCCGACTCACAGGGAGGGCTTGGCTTCTTGTTCTCCTCCCCCAAAGTCCACAAATGGCACTGACTCACAGGAAAGGGCTGGCATCTGGTTCTCCCCGCAGTGGCCTGTGCATGGCGCTGACTTGTAGGGAGGGCTTGGCTTCTTGTTTTTCTCCCCTGTAGTACGTGAATGGTGCCAACTCACAGGACGTAAATAGCTTTTAATAAAGTAAGCTACTGAGTTGGGAACATAAGGGGAAGGAGCCTTATCTTTATGAATTAAATCTGGACTGAGTGAGAGGGGTTCCCTTGACTCCTTGTGTAGTTGGGCACTTTATTTGGAACATGCACTTAAAGCTGATCAATTGGGAATGGTTCTAGTGTATGTCTATAACATTTCTTGCTGACATGTTAGGCTGTGTCTCCTCTTTACAATCGACTTCCAAGTTTCCCTCCCTCTCATCTTTTTCTTTGATTGAGCCCAAGACCTTTGCACTGAGCTATATCCCCAGACCTTTTAAGTTTTTAAAAATTTTATTTGTGAGCTAAGATGCTCAGGTTGGCCTCAAACTTGTGCTTCTCCTGCCTCATCCTCCGAAAGTTCTGGGATTATAGGCATGAACTACCATCCCTGGCTTCTAATTTATTTTTAATGGATAATGACATTCAAACAATTTAAAATTCAAAAGGTACCAAATGACATAGAATAAAGTTTTTCCTTCCCATATGCCCTAGCTACCCAGTTTTCTTCCCTGGAGGCAGCCAACAGCCAATTTTGCTAACTTCACTTTCAGAGATAGCATATGAACACATCCATAAATGCATCTGAATTCAGCCCATCTTTGAAACAAACAGTACCTAGTCTACCAGCTGCTGTGCACCTTGCTCTTTTCTTTTTCACAGTTTAACATAATCTTTCTAAATCTGTACATAAAATCTTCCTTATTCCTTGTTAACTGGTGATCTTTATGGCAAACAACTGAGCCTACTGTAGATGGTTAAACCAAAAAAGGATTAGAGTTTTAGGTAACTCATGGACTCTTAGAGAGCGGGAGGAACAGGCTGGCGTCTAACTTGCCAGAAACAAGGCTTCAAGCCACGCATGATACTAATATTGAGTGGAAGCCACATGCACTACTGTTTCCACTGAGCTGTAGACTCCAGGCATTTGACTTGACTGTGACTGCTCATATCTCCACTCTTGTACCAGGAAGGCACCCTTGCAGCCACACCTGTAAAAGTAAATGGTTGGAGTAGAGCCTCTTTCCTTATGTTTATCATTTTAAAGCAAAGTCTTACGTGGGTATGTCTGATTGATTAAGGGAGCCCAGGTGACTTGTTTGTTTCTGAGCTGCAAGGAATCTGGGAATGTTGATTCTCAACTTTTAGGTTGGTAAGTGGAATTTGTAACATGCTGATTTTGTCTAAGTAGAGTTTTCAAAATATGATGCCAGTCACATATATGACAGATGTACACTGAGCTGCCTGGAATTCTATTGTGTGGTCCAGCCACAATCAGTAACTATCTTAGAGGTGGACCTTTAGGTGTTTTACAACCCATGTCATAGATGGTACTGTATCAAATGACCTTATACTTAGGTCATTTTGCTTATATGACGTGGAGTATAAATCTGTAGAGGTAGAATTGCTCCATCAAATGTTAGATTGTAATTCATAAGGCTATTATCAAGTGGTTTTTGGATGTTAGACTGATATGTGTTTCTACTGGCAGTGTACAAGTGCCTGATTTTCTTGTCGAGAGTCTTTTTCCTATTTAGATTCTATCAGAGCCAGGGTGGCAGGCTGGGCCTTCCTCACTACTGATATGTTTTGAGTCTTGTGCCAAGAATGCTGGCAAACCTAGGCCATAACTTGTTGGTATGACCTGTATCTAGCATCTGGGCTGAATTTGGTTTATAGCTTATTATGGGCCTTGTAGCACCAAATTAAATGACGTATGGGGGAATCTAAAAGATAATATAACTTCCAAAATTGATTTGCAGTTTGCGAGTAGCTTCCATATTGGTAGATCTTGGATCATTATATGTTTCTAAATGCATAGACATTTTCAAAGATTGATTCTGAAGATTTATGTAACACCCTTTCTCTCTAAAAATAAAAAGCAAAAATCTTATTTTTACCGTGTAAATTATTGCATAAGTTTTGCTCCTATTTTAAGTATGGCCTCCCCTTGTTCCGGTTGGTTACTCTGGAAGTTTATGGTAATATAGGAAGCCCTTGTTTGAATGCTTCTAAAAAAATTAAACTGTAATCAATGAGTGAAAAATGTGAGCTGAGGAAGAGAGGGGATACATGTGTTTTTTTTAGTTGAAATATCTACTCTTCAAGTTTGCATTTACCTAGGTTAGCTGATGAGTTCCAGAAAATACCCTTTCTGCATGGTTACTGAAGTTCTCTGAAAGGATATAAAGTATAGCTCAGGGAAATAGTGTGTTGTTGTGCAGTGGCTGGTGTTCTTTCCTGTAAAGAGCCAGATGATAAACATTTTAAACTTTATGGGCCGAGAAGCAAAATCAAGGATATTACATAGGTATTTCTATAACAAGAGAGAAAATAAACTTCCACAAACTTTTTATTGACAAAATTCAAAATATAGCAATAATTGAGTTTTTTTGTAATTCACATTTATTTGTAAGAAGAATATAATTCTTTTTTTTTTGAGACAGGGTCTTGCTATGTAATCCAGGTTGGCCTTGAACTCACTATGATCCTCCTGCCTCATCCTCCTATGTGGTGGGTTTATAGGGTGTTGCCACCATACCCAACAGAAAAATGGAATTCTTATTTTGGAGGTAACATTTTTGCTTAATAGAATTCAAACGTGGTATTCACTATTGTCAAATTAATTGCAAATGTTTATTTATAAAGACCATTTTCAGCTCATAGACCATATAAAACCAGGCAGTAGGCAAGATTTGATACATGAGCAGTATTTTTCTAACCTCTGGTGTTATAGAGAGACCATGAGCTTTGTATCTAGGCACATAAAATTTGAGTACTGGTTCTGAATTTGTGATTTTGAGTATATAACTTAACTTTTTGACTGGGGGGGCTATCTTTGTTAATAAACTGGGAGTAATGATACCAACAAGGGGAATAAATGTCCCTCTTCATCCTTGTGATTTTTGCCCTGGAATTCCAGTTGTGTGGTTACTGATATTATTTTGGTACACCTACTTAGGATTAGCATTTAACAGATTTTGAAGATGACTTTTCAGAGGATAGAACACTCACGTGTTCTTAAAGTATAACAGTGTATCTTTGCAGAAATCAGGCAATGAATACAAGGGTGGGATGTTCTGACATTACGTGCCCCTCTTGATATGTACCTCTCAGTATGCCACAGTAACACCAGCATGGTGTTCTTGTCAGAAATATTTGACTCGAACATAATCATAAGAAAACAGACAAATCCCAAATGTGGAACATTCTGAGGACAACTGACCTGGCCTCTTGAAAGAGTTCAATATTATTAAGGACCAATGCCAGGGAGAGATTGTGCTAGATTAGAGGGAGACTAAGGGAACGTAAGATAAAAATTCATTGCATGAACATTGATTAAATCTTAGATCAGGAAAAGAAAATCCAGCTCAACAGGCCATTTTCAGCATAATTGAGGAAATGTGAGTGTGGGCCATATGTTATATGAGAGTATTGTGTTAATGCTAATTTCTGTGGGTGTGGTGCTATAGGAGAAAATCCCAGCACTTAGGAGGTGGATAATAAAGTATGTAGGGATGGTATGCGGGGAGGTACATCTACTGGAACCTACTTTTCAGATGGTTTGGCAAAATGGGAGGGAAGGAGAGCAGGTGTGTGTGGTGGGGAGGTGGCGGGTGTATAGCATATAGCATAAATTGGTTGTTTTGTGCTGCTCATTTCCTAGCATATCATTGAGCACAATACTTTTGGTTAGCTGGTGCTGGATACATTTTTAAACTAATAATTACTTTAAGGTATTTAACAGGATTCTCTATCTGAAAATGCATCTAAGACCTGCATGTCTGCTCTTTTTGGCAGCGTGGTTTGGCTTCTGCATGCACTACAGTATCCTGAGTTGGGCAATAGGATATAAGGGCTCATGTTTTCTTGAGTGGCTCATACAAGTACCTATGGACCGAGAGTCTCTCTTAAATGTTAGAAAGTATAAAGGGACAGGAAAGGAAAACCCTTTCATAGCCAACCTTCTTACTCTAGTTTCTTGAGAGGCCATGTGCTTATTGGGGGCTGTCATGCTCTGGGGTATGCTGCGTACAACATGGCGCATTTCTGGAGTGCACCATCGAGTTATTCTTCTGAGTGACAAGGCCTAAGGCTAGGATGAAGGATGCTCGAAGCTTTGACCTTCACCAGCATGCTGCTAGCCAAGCAGGGAGGGCAAGAGAAGTTAATATTCTCTTACGTTATGCTTTTATGATGTGAGATGATTAAAGCCAATTTAACAGCCACTTGTAAAACTACAAGAAGAGAGAAATAACTATTTTGCTGGTACAGGCTGTGAAAACTAATGAATGCAGCAAACGTTCAATGAGAAACTGAGTATGTAGCAAGCATTGTAAAGAACTAATCTGGAAAATACAAATGATAAAAATATCAATATGCTGGGCACTTGGAGCATGGGGGAAGGAGATAAAGGGTACTGTGGAGAAGTACTGATTTTGCTGTTTTAGTACTGATTTTGCTGTCTTAGACTTGTGTTATAAGAATGCAGAAAACATGGCACTGTGGAACTCCCTAAGGTTTCAGAGGTGAGTTTGGCCTTGGGATGGCTTGAAGGAGCGTGGTAGGCAAAGAAACTGGGGACATTTGGTTTCCATGCAGAGGACTGAATGGGTCTGGATGCTGAGAGACTGACTAGCATCTGGTGTGGCTTGACCCTTAATTAGCTGCAGAGCAGGAGTCTGATTTCTACAGGAAGGGAATGAGGAACCCTGGAAGCCCTTTGGAGTTGGAAGGTGATCTGATTTTAATAAGAGATCATGAAGGAAATGCAAAGGCTGGTTTGTGAAGGTGCATGGTCCAGGGCAGGATTTGAAGCAATCAAGGTGACAGCAAAGAATCTGGACCTTGCCAACTGCAACAGAGAGAGAATAAAAATAGGGTGCTCTTGGGGAAATTTTCCATCTCCTCCTACTAAGAGTTTTTACAATTTTAGGAACTTTTTAAGGAGGCCTTTAAAAATACTTGAAAGAGAGAAGCTTACTCAAACCTTTGAGCAGTTCTGAAAATTTATTACATTTAGATAGAAAAGAAAGTATCTTTTCAGGCAAATGAACGAACCTGTGATGACTGGTTACTCCCCACAGTCAGTTAATCTTACAGAATTGGGGAGTAGGGAAGCTATTTAGTGACCTTCAATCTCTTTCTAGAACTTTGTGCAGGCTTCTCCCAAGTAGTCAGTGAATTTTTCTGATTTGTGTCCAGCATCCCTAAAGTTTAGTGTACATCTGTAAGCTGTAAAGCATTGATTTTTGCCATTCCTTTTCCTGTCTCCTGCCTTACACCTGAGAAAACAAACAGTAGTGTATGGGTTTTTATTCTGTATTAGAAATTTGCACACCATGTAATCTAAGGTGGATCCAGCTGAGACTGTAACAGGTTTGGAGTTGAAAGTAAAATGAAATCTTCATGTTTTCTTTACTTTGAGAAAAGCTCAGTGACTTGGACTATTTGAAGGAGAATGTATATAAAATTCTGTTAATTGCATATCTGGGATAAATCACTACCTTTTTCCTTTTTTCTTTCTTTTTTGTTCTTTAAACAATTTATTTAACTGAAATGCCATATGCTGACTTCATTTATTTTAATATATCTTTCCTCCATGGTGATTTAGAGGATCATCAAGCCAATATAAATATTTCATAAATATTTGGTCATTTGGGTATACACCTGCACAGTACCTCACATCTTTCAGCAAGAAAAACACTGAAGAGTAAAGACCTGACACAATGAATTAGGCACAATGAAAATCTGCTCCAAATACTTGTTTTTCTGAGGTAAAGGCACCACATACCTGTTCAATTAAGAAAATCATCCTTACAGCACAGGATAATTTTTTATTTTTAAGTAGAGCCTAGAACACTTAGGTGCTGAATGGCAGAGCTACATCCCCACCTTAAGCCATGAACTCATAGGGAACAAGTTCCAGCAACTCAGGCTCCTTCCCATTGGTCCTCAAAAAGTGCACTTCTCTGGGTGGGGCAGGTCAGTGCTTCAGTGGAACCCAGATACCTTTCTCTTTGGCTTCCTTTTTCTGATTATTTTCCTTGATGCGTTTCAGGAAGCTGTCTTGACTCTTTGAGTGTTTAATGTGCTCAATATGCACATTAATCTTCTTGGCAAGTATCTTACCCTTAGCTTGCTTGTTTTCAGCAATATCAGAAACATGATGGATAGCATTGTAGACTTTTCCTGTTTCACCATGCCAAAGTGTGGCATTCCTTTTTGCACAGTACCCATTGCCTTTATGTGTACATTATCATCTTTTTTTTTGTAGATTAGCATGTATGTGGTCAAGGCAACAACCCCACATTTTCTGAAGGGCCTAGGGAACATATACTGGGTTCCCTTCCTCTTTCCCTTTGTGTTTGTCATTTTGGCAAATTACTGGAAGATGATGATTCTGGCTGAAAGGAAGGAGACCACCTTTTTTCTTTAATGCTGTTAAAATATTTCTACCCACAACTTAGAGCTTTTCAATGGAGAATTTGAACTTAAAACACCTTGAACTTTTTTTTAAGAGGATAAAACAGAATAAAACCAATCAAAACAAACCAACGTAAGAGATACAGGACTTCAAAACATTACAAAATCAACAATAGTTACCATAATGCCTTTTGATGTCTTCAAAATAGCTGCAGATAACTTCGGACATAGTAAAAATCAAGCAGAACAGAATAGAATAGAAACAATAAAAACAAAACAATGAATGCAGTAAAGAACTTCAAAACAAGTCAATAGTAAATCCAAAATTGCTACCATAATATATCTTGCTATCTTTGAAATAGCTGCTCCTGTCATTGGATTTGACGTAATCAAACAAAACAAAAGAGAATAAAACCTAACCCAACAAAACAATGGAAACAATATAGGACTTCCAAAACAAGATCATAGAGAATCAACAATGGCTGCAACCCTCAGAAGGTGATTCCTCTCGAGATGTCACACTGTGTACCACTATCCTCTGCACCTAAGATCAGACCACTGGCCCTAGACCTGCAATGTTGGTGAAATAACAAAGCACCACAGGCATCCAATTGCATTTCACCTCCATCGCTATCATCACAGCCTGTCTTTCTCTGGATAAGCTGGTTGCTTATGACAGGTGGGAGATGGGATTGGTACTTCTTGTTTGCCAGCCCACATGCTGCAAGGGGCTGGTGTCTGACTGTTGCAGTCCAGCGGCCGCCTGTGCATGGTGCTGGTTCACAGACTGGGCTTGCTTATTGTTGTGGACTTGTTCTCTCTACCTCCGGTCTGCGAATGGTGCTGACTCACAGGGAGTGGCTGGGGTCTGCCTGTTCCAGTTTGGCAGTGGCCCACGCATGGTACTGGTTCCCAGACTGCACCTTGAACTTTGAAGAACAAAAAATCCTTATAAAATTAACCTGTCTTTTGGATCAAGGAGTCCCAGGCTGATGAGGCTCCATGTGTAAGTTCCAAAGGCTTATAATTATTTCCTCTTTCTTTTTTTTTTTTTTT
>RJWM01028198.1:0-25912 GCA_004363535.1 Dasyprocta punctata | reverse complement strand
CTGATCTGTGAGTAACCCTAAAACAACACAAATATAATGAATTTCCCCTACCACCCCACACTTCTCTCTTGCTTGTTTTTTTTGTTTTTTGTTTTTTTTTTTCTTTTGTACTGGGAGTCAAACTTACAACCTCAAGCCTGCCAGGCAGGTGCTTGCATCACTTACCTAAATCCCCACATTTTGCCTGGTTTTTAATGTCCTAATTCTCCCGACTTTGGTCTGTGAGCCATCCCTGAAAAAAGAAAAAGTTCGTTCTCTTACTTTGTTAGTTCAAACCTATGACTTGGCTTCCCAATTCAAGTGCTTACTGCTGCCTCGAGGGTCCCTGCTCCCTAGCAAAGGCTCTCTCTTCTGCAGCTCTCCTCTTCTTCCTCCTGCCCCACTTAAATTTTCTCCTTGGCTCTTCCCTCCTGCCCTGCAGGATTCCACAGTATTTGTAAGTCCTTTTTAAGTCTGCACTTTAGGATTTAGCTCTGCCCTCCCCGTTTTCATCTTGGCTGCCGACTCCCCCTGTCCCTAACTATGGAGTAACAGCAGGGCTCACCAGCGTCCAGCGCCTTGGGCATCAAGCCTCCTCACGTCACTGCTGTGCAGCAAGGCCTGGGTGCTTAGGCTCCCAAGAGAGCGCAAAGCAGAGTCAGCAGCTGCCCTCTCTCTGGGTCCTGCTGTAGCGTGGTGACCTCCACCATTGCCTTTCTGGGTTCTTCCTGGTACAAAGGATTGAGCCCTGGGCCTTCACACTGAGCCACAGCCCTGGTCCTTCCCAAGTTTTATTTTGAAGCAGAGTCTCACTCAGCCTCTGCTCTGCCCAGGCTGGGATGCATCTCACGATCCTCCTGCTGCCAACTTCCTCCTTCCTGTGCTCTGCCAGGCCTGCGCTCCAGGCTGTCCCCATGCTGTCAGAGTCCAGCACACACTGGTAGCACTGCTCATGGCCAGGAACTCGCATAGCTCAGAAGATAAGCTCTTGGGCTGGACGTTTTCACATCCTGGGCCTTGGAGCCACAGAGCCGCCCCACTCCCAATCTGGAAAAAGGAGGACACCATCACCCAAGAACCCGGGTGGGCCTCCCCGTAGCTGCCTCACACTTAGCTTTCATTTTAGCTTTGGATTGTGCTAGGATTTAAAAAATTGAGTCAGCATGCAGGAACCCTACAGTGCCTTTGTTACCATGACTACAGAAATAAATAAGTTATAGAAAAATAAACACTGAGATAAAATTCCTATAACTCAAAAATACCCATTTGGGAGTGTATGGTTGCGTGTTGTTTACCACATAGACAGAGTTGTGCAGTCACTTGGTCTATTTTGGTAATTTTTAAAAAGTCTAAAGTTATTTCAAAATGAAGCTTTAAAGGTTAAAACCCCTCAAAACATAAAAGTGAGAAAAGAAGAACTCATCTTGTATACTACTGAATTCTGCAATTAGGAAGCTCCTGAGGCTGCTTCCTCCCGCGAGCTGAGTCCCACCACCTCTGAGCCAGGTGGCAAAGGAGAGGAGAAAATGAGGACAGGAGCGCCTCACAGAAAGGCGCTCCAAGTGCCTGGGAGCAAAGGCCCACCCCAAATTGTTTGCATAAGCCCAGCAAAGGCCATTGCAGGGCCAGCCTCAGAGAGGAGAGAACAGGATCAGAAGGTCTCCCTTCTCGGCGGGAGCTTCAAGCCCTGGGAACTTTCTTGGGAACCCTGAAGACAGCACAGTGACATGACAGGAAAAGGCAAGTCAGTGCACAAACCTGCATAAAGGAAAACTGCAGAAGAGCCCTCAGGGGTTAGAGCTGGGGTGACTCCTACATGAACAGAAAAGGGAACTCCCAGCACCCCAGGGTGCACACTGCACACTACATCATACCAGAAAAAACTGCACCAGCCCTGAGTTCTCTGCTGGCTACTTTTTAGACAAATACAGTTACTGTGACACTTGTGGGAAATAATTAGTCGAACAGTATGTATCTGTTGAAACCATTTCCATGCAAAACACTACATAGTAGAGAAGCAGTTACTGCACTCGGATTTTTAGGCAACAAGGCTTAAAAATCAGACTCCTCACCCTCCGTCTTGTCCCTCTGACTCTTTGCTGGCAGCAGGCAAATATGCAGCTGCCACAGGTGCACAGAACTTATGTGGAAGCAGAATGTGAGACGGGGCTCAGCCCCGACCCAGCCCTCACTGCAATGCCAAGCAAGGTCTACAGGATCCAGACAGTTGAGGGCCAAGAGGGCCTTGAGAGGCTGGCAATGAGCTCAGACTTCCAGCAGCAGGTGCTTCCCTGGCCTGCCAAGCTAGCTTTCATCTGAGTCCCCATACATGGGATGTACTTACCAGCACCACAATTGTAATGGTAGCCCGGGTCTGATCATCTCTCTGGCCTGCGATCTGATGTACAGGGGCAAAGCTAGTCCCAAAGTCCTGGCTTAGGAAACTCCAGGAAATGAGCTAGCAGCGAGCCCAGCTGAAAAATCAGCGGTTTGGGATCGGGAGTACCCTCTTCTGTAAGTTGCTTTGAAGCTCTCACTAGTTTGTACAAACTTTCTGCTCCATGACTTGAACATTTTTAGTACAGTTGTGAAAAATACTTATGACAGTAACCCCACCCTCACCCCCCAAGTAATAGGATTACCAAATTATCCAGCAATTTCACTCCCTCAGCATTGAAAGTAATATATGGTAAGGTGTTTTGTACACTCATGTTCACAGCAGTTTGACTGACATCAGCCTAAGGTAGAAGCAACATTAGTACTCATAGAAGGAGGTTGCATGAACTAAACATGGCCAAGCAGACATGACACATGGCTACAACATAGATGAAAGGGCGGGGGAGGCATCATGCCCAGAGGAACAAATCTCTCAGGAAAGAACAGAACCTGTGTGATTCCATTTCGATAGGGGGAAGCAGATTCCTAGCCACAGAAATTAAGAGGTGCCAGGGATTGTAGAGGGGGCTGGCGGCAAGACAGTGGGAACAAGAAAGAAATTCTGGGAAGATGAAAGAGGTTCTGGAGATGGATATGGTGATGGTTGGAGAGCATTGTTGATGTGCTTAATGCCCCTGAAATATGCTCTAAAAATGGTAAAGATGATTTAAAAGCATCATGAAAAAATGTACAATTTAAATATACTCCATATGGGCCACAGACGTAGTTCAGTATGAGAACACTTGGCCTATGTTAATGAAGCTCTGGGTACCATCTCTCCTGCTTTTGCCCTTCTCTCCAACCCTTTCTTAAAGTCAACACCCTCCACCCCACCGACTGAGAATGCTCTCTTGATTGACAGAATGTGAGGCAGATTTGTTGCCAGTTCTCTCCACTTTGATGGATGCTTTAAAAAAACAAATTGCCAAGTGTTTCCAGAGAATCAAGTGCGGAGAGGACTATAAGGTTCAAACCTGGAACCAATCCCAGCATTATCCAAATGTCACTCCTCTGCTTGTTCTTTGGCATGAGAATCAGGACTGATCAATTCTGCTGTCCATTGCTGGTGGGGTAGATGCTGTGGAGGCAGGTGATTCACCAAGGCCACTTCTGTGGTCTGAAGTTTACAGTCTCTACTTTACTTTCTACAATAGAAACGCTAAAGACTCCTGAGGGTGCCCTGCTGCTATTACCAAAATTCAGTTGCTGGCCATCTCTAACCCATTTGATATCATTTGAAATTGGTAGTGCTGTTTCTCTTTGAATCATTTCACTTATTTTGTGCTGTGAATTACAAGAGCAAGAGTGGCATCCTGTCTTCCACAGGCATATTGTCACCCCAAACTGACTTCATGAGGGCCAGGACACCTCGGAGCTACTGGTCCACGTGAGAGCATCTGCGTGAAGACTGGAGCCACTAGGGAGCTGGGAACAGAGTCATGGCAGATTTCAATGCAGAACTAAGCACTGGATTCTTCAGGGGCTTCATCTCTTCCAGGAAGAAGCCTGAATGATGCAGCACTGATCGAGACGGACACCAGTTTCTCTTCCAGTTCCCATAGCTTGGAGGGATCTGGGCACCATGGAGCAGGAAGAGCACACTGACGGCTTTACAGGTGGTCAGAGCACCAGCCGTATCATGAAGACCTCTGTGCAAACATGAACTCCAGGTGCCAGCAGCACACTTTCCTCCTGCACAGTCACCCTCCTCACGTTCCCAACTGACCAGTCCCTCTCTGTGAGGGACAGTTTTCCTATTGGAAATTTGAGTGGATGAAAGGGTCTGTGGAGAGGTGATTGGACCATGGGGTCTATGCTTGTCTGTGGATTAATCTGCTGAGGTTTATGGCTGAATGTGCTGTCAGGAGGAGGGGCCCAGCTTGAGATGGGTCCCTGGGCCTTTATAGGGCACATCTCTTGCTAGTGCTCTTTCCAACCCGCTCTGCTTTCAGCCACCAAGAAATGAACAGGTTTCATTTGCCTCACCCTTCTGCCCAGTGGCAGGTGCTTTTGAGTCAGACAATTGTGAACAAAAACTTTTGAAACTGTGAGGCAAAATAAACCTCTCCTCCTTTAAGTTGCAGGTGTCAGGTATTTTTTTGGAGAGTTGGGAAACTGACTAATACTGAGGTGCTGGTGTTTGAAGAGAAGTTGCATTATCTGGGGCAACTGATGGGTCTCAGTTGTCCCTCAAGAAACCAATCACAGGACGTGAAGTTGACAACAGCTCCTCCACATGCTTTGGCTCGTGGTGACTTCTTTTCTTTCTCCTATGTTTCTCTCTCTCTCTCTCTCTCTCTCTCTATATATATATATATATATATATATATATATATATATATATATATCTCTATCTCTATCTCTCTCTCTCTCTGATTGTTAACAGGAGATACTTCGTTATACCCTCCATGGGTTTCTGTCCCTGTGGTTTGTTTCAGAGCAAGGCTGAGATTCCGCACCATTTGCTTCTCGCTGCCTTTTTAATTCTCCTTGGATAGGCACTTGAAAATGTCTACTGATTCCATTGCGTGGTTCTTGGTTCCCAAGTCCAAAGTCTTACATACTTTAAGTATCTTACTACCTGACGAATAAGGACACTATGAGACACCTCACATTCCTAATTTATGAACATGCCTTCTCCTTTCTATTCTTGGAGCCGTAACAATGGGAAACAAAACGTGAACCCAACTCACTAGGTTGCTATGTCCCAGGCATTCAGCAGGGATCTGGTTGACATATGTTCCCCTGGTCACCACACAGACTATCTGTGGGACACCAAGGAAGTTCCAGGGAATGAGTGCTGCTCCCTTGTAGGTCCACAGGAGACCCAAGAGCCCTTGGTAAGACCTGAGACAGAGAGAGAGCACCCTGGCTCAGCCTGGCTTCTTACAACAAAGTGGAAGCTCAAGTATATGAATTTATTCTGCCCTGCCTTTCCTCTCATGGAGCAGTCCTATGCACCTGCCTGTCAACATTTGTGACTCAATTATTTAAGCAATTATATAAAACTTGCTCACTCTGAATACTTCTACTCTCCTGTTCCTGATTTTGGCAACTACAAAAGGCCTGGCAGAAGGACAAAGGAAGCAATGTAACAATCACAATAAAATAATCATCCCTGGTTGGGCTGAGCTGCAAGGAGGGCTCTAGGGAGAGAGGGTTTCCTCAGCAAGAAGGAACACAGAAGGATGAGCTGCAGAACATGGTGAGAGAGGCCAGCAGGACATGAGTGCCCAGTTTATACAAGAATTAAGCGAAGTCTTAATTCTTCCCAAGCTCCCTTTTCAAGAAGTGTTGCAACGAGGGCATCTGTAGAAGAGCTGAGGTGAGTGGT
The DNA here is from genome assembly GCA_004363535.1 of Dasyprocta punctata. Taxonomy (NCBI): domain Eukaryota; kingdom Metazoa; phylum Chordata; class Mammalia; order Rodentia; family Dasyproctidae; genus Dasyprocta; species Dasyprocta punctata. The sequence goes on along the minus strand of RJWM01028198.1, from coordinate 20,163 downwards.
GGGTGTTGTTGAGGATTTTTGAGAAGCCAGAGGGTCCCAAATGATGGAAAGGGGTGTATTAAAATCCTTTTCCCATGAATCAGTGCCAGTTGCTAACTGTGGGGGAAGAGAATAAGAAGTCACCAAGAAGCAAGCCCTCCCTGTGAATCGGTACCATCTGCGGGCTGCTGGTGGTACAGTCAGAAGCCGGTCCCTTGGAGAGCACAGGCTGGGAAACAACAAGAGCCAACTCCCCCCCACTCCCACCATAAGTGACTCACTGATCCAGAGAAACACATGCTGTGATGATAGCTATAGACGTAAAATACAATTTAATGCTTGTGGTGTTTAGTATTTCACTACCTTTGCAGGTCTAAAGCCAGTAGTCTAATCATCTATGCAGAGGATAACAATACACAATGTAGCATCTATGGGAGATCTCCTTCTAAAGGTGGTAGCCACTGTTAATTCCTTATTATCTTGCTTTGAAGTCCTATATCATTTTCATTGTTTTGTTGAGTTGGGTTTTATTCTGCTTTGTTTTGTTGGATTTTATTACATTCAATGTCATGGGCAGCTATTTCAAAGATAACAAGATATATTATGATATCAATTTTGAATTTACTATGATCTTCTTTTGAAGTCCTTTACTGCATTCATTGTTTTGTTTCTCTTGGTTCTGTTCTGTTCTGTTTTGTTTGATTTTTACTGTGTCTGAAAGTATCTGCAGTTATTTTGAAGACACCAAGAAGCATTATGCTGACCATTATTGATTTTCTATTGTTTTGAAGTTCTGTGTTGCTTATACTGGTTTGTTTTGATTGGCTTTATTCTGTTTTATTTTGCTTGGTTTTATTCTCTTTAAAATTAAAAAAAGGGTCATTTGGCCCAGAGTTGGCTGCAGGTGTCTCGGGGTATCTCACTGTAGGTGGCTTGGTGGCAGAGATGCTCCTGGTATAATCTACAAAGCTGTCAGCTAAGCAACGCTAAACAAAACACCAGTGGGTCCTGTGTGTCCCAAGAAAGTTGGAAATGGAACCCCAGGTGCCTGTGTATCCTGATTCCTGGCAGGAGGAGGGGGCAGGATGGAGAACAGTCAGCTCACATCTTGCAGTGCTTGTAAGTCAGAGTTGAGGATCACAGTAGAGCAGCCATCTCCCTGCAGGTATTCTCTGCAGGGCCCCATTCTGAAAATCAGCTGTAAGATGTGGTAGGGGATGGAAAGCCCTGGGGGAGGGGCAGCTTTGTAACAGCCCCTTGCCCTGGATCCTCTCCTGCCAGGAACACACAAAGCCCTTCCTTCTCCTGCTGTGAGCATCAGCTAAGCTCAGAGCTGCCCCTTCCTGAAGAATTGCTGTCAGCAGAGCAAAATGACAGCCTGGGACCAGTAGCTAACAGTACTATGCTGTTTAATCTGCCACAGCAGGGCAGGTGTGCCTCCAGGGAACCAACCCTGTGTCTTGTCCTTGACTGGATTTCAGCTCAGAAAGTCTCCAACAGGACCTAATGTCATCCTGGGCCTCCCCTGGCAACTCCATGCAGCCTGAGCCCAACCAGGGGCCCAGAGCAGGCATGGCCTGGCACTTCCCCTCAACTTATGCCCTGTTCCATAGAAAGTCCACAGTGACAGCCTCCCATCAATGGGTGAGACAGAAACCTATCAGGATGTGATCATTATGTGGTGCAGAGTCCTGACTCACCCTCTGCCTGGGCAGCTGTCCAGACTTGCCAGCATTACTCCAGCTGAGCTTAGGTCCCTACCCAGTTGGCCTAGGTACTGCCTGGGAAAGAATGCCTCTATTTTCCATGAAATGGCTAACACTGGAGGGAGGGTAGATAAGTTCTGTGATCTAGAACAGAACTGACTGGTATTTGCCATGGATCTTGGTACCAAGAGCACCTGGGGAGACCCCACCTTCCATGTCACTGTTGCCCTGACTGCCAAGATGCTAGTTCTGCTGATGGGCAAAAAGGTGTCCATGGTGGTTTGGCCAACCAGGAATCTTACGAAATGGGCTTCTGAAGGCAGCTTTCCTGGTACTGACCCGGCCTGTCCCGTTCTCCCAGCTCTACTACTCACAGCTTTTTCACCCTGCTTCCCATGGGTACACATGCACCAGTTTTACTTTTATTGTATGTTTATTTATTTCTTTTGTGTTGCTAGGGATTGAAGCCAGGGCCTTCTCACTGAGGTATTTCTTCTACATTCCCATCTTTAATTATTTTTTAATCAAAAAGATAAAACAAAATTTCATAACAAAATAATAGGAGAATAACTATTGTTAATACAATGAATACTGTCATCTTCAAAGTGCTTACCTAGAGCACAAATATGGGGATAAAATTTCTCCAATCAATATTAACACAAACCTTCCTTTTCAACAAACTAAGAGACACTAGGAGTATAACCACCAGCTTAATTGGAAAATACAAAAGCAGGCCTTACTTCCAAGAATTTCCATACCAAATAATCCCAAGAGAAACTTTATGGTCAAGGAAGTGTGGAAGTTGACACAGACAATCATACTCTGTCTCTAGAATAGTATTCTTTTCCCTGATAGTACGTATGCCTTTTGTGTTCAGTGTTATACCCAAAAAACAAAGATCTAAGAAGGCCAATCTCTCATTTAACTCCTTGCCTATAATTAGCCTGTTTTAAAAACTGCTATCTGAAGTATCTGCTTATCTGTGAGGGCCCATCTAGACACTCTAAGGCACTGTGACCTTGATCCTAGTCCTAGGTTGCTCTACAAAACAAAGGCAATTTGAGTTATTGCTTAGCAATAATCCTTTGTTCCTAGGGTTAGCAACATGTCTGGTTTCCTGATAGCATTGTTATGTTTTCTATCCTGGTTTAGTGCACATTGTGTGTAGTTTCATTAGGTATTTATTTGTGTTTTGAGGTCTTGTGATATTTTTGTGTTACTGATGCTAATAAGTTAAGTTTGGCAGGACTGCAGAATGAAAAATTTGGAAATTTGACATTGTTCTATTAGAGAAAACTACACCTGATTAAGAGTAAAAAGAAAAAAAAGACTCAAGGCATTGGGGTTACAATGTGTGCCACCACACATCCAAATTTTGAGTTGTCATGTTGGTTTGTGGCAGCTAAACTGTTAATAGAGAGAATATAATTATGCAAGATATGGCTACAAAATGTGAATGCTCTCCATATCTCCCATCACCTTCCTCTCTAAAAAGCAATCTGTGGACTTTCCCTTTTAATAGTTGTTCAGAATAGAAGTGAGTGTTGTTTTGAATTTCCTTCTGTCCCCAACCCCCAAAACTCCTCTAAGAGATCACATTTGGCTTACTAACCATGGCCAATGACTATACTTTTACTTTTGATTATTTTTAGTTTTTGTTTTGGACCAATAAGAATAAAGACAGTGTTCAAATATCTGAGAGACCTCTGCTTCAGTAAGGGTGACATGTTTTACTCCTATTAAAATGATTTTGTCACCAACAATAAGACTCATGGGATCAGACCATGCTTACTACAGACATACATTATTTTTTCCAATTATCTATACAGCACTGAATGTCAGACAACACAGCACTGGTGTAGGTAACTCTTTCTCCAGAAAGAATTAGAACAAAGAGACACTGAGTCATTCATTTAGGCATGTTGGAATTTCAGGGAGTGGAAGAAAAAAGAAAGCAGCAACTGATACCAAGGCTCCGTGAAACTCTTTGTTATAACTGTGTTTGAGATGTACCAGGTATATGGGAAGTTTTCTAGGTGGTGCCATCTAATTAAAGTAAAAGTTTACAAATCAAAACCAATGCAATCTATGTTAGGAAAAAATTCTTTATGGATACAAAATGAAATTTAAGGAACGGTGCAAGGGGTACTTAGTGGTAGCTCCCAGAAGGCTGTAGTTGATCAGAGTGTCTATAACATGTGAGGCAAAGTGGATATAAAATAACCATGACTGAATAACTTTAGTTCAAGATATTTATTATTTTTACTTAAGATAGGTATGTTTTGGTTAGGGAAATGGAAGAGTGAACAATTAGATGTAACTTTAATGAGGATTTTTTGATTCTGTTTTTGGGACTACTTGATGTAGAATGCCTTGAAAGTTCCTGAAAGATTTCATAACACATTGATTGTAGCAAACCAAAAAAGAAGGAGGAACACAAGAAACACAAATGCAGGAGCATTGCTGCAGAATTTGAGCACCAATCTGAAAAGCATGTTTTGACAATACCTGGTAACATCACCTCACTGATTATACATCTTTCTTCTGTTTGTATGCTGTGTATCCAAATGTGTGGGAGACATACAGATTTATCTCCAGATGCCTGAGATAGCAGGGGCCAATGTTGATATGATTTGAATCCACATTTCAGCTGCATGGGAGCTGATGTGGACACCACTGGGAGACATCTACCTGTACCGTCTGCTTTGCAACCATGATGAGTAGAATCTTGCTGAACAAGGGCTCAATGTGGAGGCGGTATGCCACTGTTTATTTCCGCACCTATGAGTTACTTTAGCACAGTCATTGGTAGTAGTTTATGAAGCCACTAAAACTGTACACATCTTGTGAGATAGATTTGAACTGTGTACTATGTTGACTACTGTATATAAATGTAGAAATCTGGTACATTTGGTCTTAATGATGTGTGTATTTGATGTGTAAATGATAGCTTATAGACATAGGAAAGAGAAATGCCAAGCACACACTGCTTGGTTCTCTCTTTCTCTCATTACAGATTCACAAACCGTTGCAAAGAGACCGCACAGAGGCCCCTTTCCTCTTTCTGCCTCTCCCAGTGCTTATGTTTCACATAACCGTAGTAAACTTTTGATACAAGAAGGTGAGTCCCCAAGATGTTGCATTTAGGTCTGTGTTGTGTTACCACATGTGCAAATTAATGTAACCATATCCCAAGGTCAGCACTGTGTCATCACCACCAAGACCTCTTGGAAGAGCCGTGTGTGTCACACCTCACACCACCACCCAGGCAAGCTCAGCTCTGCCCCAGCTCCTCAGCTTTGTCAAGTTGAGAAGATACACAAACAGACTCACACAGCATGTGAGCTTTTGACACAACATTTTTCATTAGCATCAGCCCCTTGACATCCTTCCACACTGTCATTTGTGGCAACAGCACACCCTGAAGTAGTGTCCCATGGTGTCACCCTTCTGCCTATTGGTGGAGGTTTTGGTTGTTTCCAGTGTTTGGTTCTTCCTGAGAATGACTTGCATTTTACGAAGAATTCTATTTGGATCTACCAACTGTTTTTGTGTGATGTGGTCTGTGAGTACTTTAATTACTACTTTCTATGTTGTCAGAGAGGCAAAAGTTTACCTCTGCCCTTGGAGGGCTTTTCTGCTGGGCCTGAGAACCTGGTGAACATCAGGCACGTCCATCCGCAGGAGGGAAGCACACGGAGGTGCATTTACTGCACAGTTTATGTAGCACAGGAGTTTCTGTGACCAGAAGGAAGATGCAAGGTCTGGGCAGAATCGAGCACACATGAACTGAGGTGGAAAAAGGAGTGAATCATGAGACTGTGATCAGGCCAAGGGGCCTCGGCTGAGTGTCTGTGTGCAAAATAGAATAAGCAGGTGAAACTCACACTAAGCGTTGCTTGTTGTACAGATTCCCTTGGCTCAGTGTCTCATTGTTGATAATAAGGAAACTCCAGAGAGGAAGACAATTTTTTTACACTTTCAGTTGTTTTTCTTCCTTCTGGATGCTCCAGGTCTCCTTTTGTCCCCACTTCCTCTCTAAGATTGCCCTTAAATTATTCTTGATGATTGTTCTCCTGAAAGAAATTTCTCTATAGCTTTCAATCCTGACATATTTCTACTGAAACTAGAATTGGGACAATCCAGGATCGTGACAAATCGTGTTACTCAGCTTTACAAAATACCCATGAAAGTCTATTTAAAGGAGAAGAACTTCATACTGTCTCATGTTTTCAGATGTTTAGTCCACCGTTATCTAGCTCCATTCTTTGTAGGCCCAAGGCAAGGTCAAATGTCATGGTGAAACAGTGTGGTGGGGGAAGGCACCTCACCTCATAGCAGCCAAGAAACAGAGCGAGAGAGACTGAGAGGAAGGGCCCGGGGACAAGGTCACATTCCAAATCATATTTGTAATCTTTGTTTGAAAGTTTTGTATTGGTTTCTCGGGGGCAGACATACCAGAGGGCCAGACCGGGTGATGGAAAAACCCTCCTGGAGGCTGAAGTCTGAGATCCAGGTGTGGGAAGTTGGCTTCAAGCTTCTGTCCCCTGATGGCTTCAGGTCTCCCCAGATTGTCAATAGCTGTTATCTCCCTGTGTCTTCACATGGTCTTTCCTCTGTTTCTGTCTGTCTCTGTGTCCACATTTTCTATGTTTACAGAACCATATGGGAATAGAATCCACCCTAATGGCCTAATTATAATGTGACTCATTTCCAAGTCAGCTCACAGGCATAGACACTGAGGATCAGGACCTCAACAGCGCTTGGGAGGAAATTCAGCATAACTCTTATTTACATGGGACAGTCATTCAATCGAAAATGAACTCTCCATTCCCTGATTCATTTCACTGTCTATTTCCCAACACCTGATATTGCACAAACACAGGTCTGGAATTTTCTCTCACTTGTAGGTGTTTTGGCTGAGCTCAAGAATTTAGTTGATATAGATGATCTCGTGTGGGACACCAGATAGGAAGATGAAGGCCTAAGTGACCTCTTCTGTGAGCGCTATGGAGAAAGGTGGTGTGCAAGCATCCTGACACACTAGGGAAAATGAAAAACCACTGAAACACTTTTGTTTACCTGGGTAAGTACCATGGATGGTAGGAGGTGGGTGAATCCTGTGTAACTCTAATCACTTGTGCCTGTGTCTGACTGAATAAAGCCAAGGTGCACCAGGCACTCAGCTCCTTGTTGAAGGCAGACAAGTGCCCCTAGCCCTCCACATTTTAATCTAATTCTGTCTCTTTTCTTTTTGTCTTTGTTGCCCCTTGATCAGGTTCAAAATCGTAGGTTAGGGGCCGGGAGTTTGGCTCAGTGCCTTAAGCGCCTGCCCTGGCAGGCACGAGGTTGTGAGTTCGATCTCTGGTGCCATAAAAACAAACAAAAAAAAAAAAAAAAAAAATCATAGGTTGGGCCCTACAATCAGGAGATAAGCATACAGATTTATTTGGTACAAATTTTATATGGCCTTGTAGCTCTCATAAAGAAATGAACACTAAAAAAGGTCACTGGAGGTCATCACGTATACATATATGTAACATCAATTAAAAAATTATGTTTGAATTCTTCACAACTTTATAAAACATTAAAGAAAGTCAGTCAACTTTTTTTTCTTGTAATTTAGGCAAGCATCAGATAAATCCACAGAAGAAACTTACTTAAAAGTTAAGCTATAACTGACTTAGCATTGCCCTATTTCATTGTCATTGCTGTAGTCGGAGTTTACAAGGGAATAGATTTAATACAGAACAAAATTTATAGGATTATTTTATAATATTTCCCCAAATAATCAAATGCAGAAGAGCGCAGGAAACCTGCCCACACACTACAAACTGAAGGAATCCAGCCAAGGGCCTGGATCGCAAGGCAATGTCCTCCATGAGTCCAGCTGGAGGACAACAGCCCATGACAATGTCTCATGAATGACTATATCAAGATTCTCCTCTGGGAAGGACCACAGGCCAGTGGTGGAAGCCAGAAATTCTGTGCCAGAGGTACAAAGGGTCTGTGCCAGCAGGCTGAGTGATCTGCCTTTGAGCCAGGAATTGATGCTCAAGGTAAAGAACAGAGCTGCTCTGAGGAGAACCTCTGCCATCCTCAACAACAGTGAGGACTTGAGCTCCTCCTCTGATGAGAACAGCTGGGTTTGTATCAGGACACACAACAAGCTTCTCCAGGAGCATCAACATCATACCATTTCCCCTCCAGTCCTATTTTATGCTGTGGCAACAATCCAGAGGTGGGCCATCCACACCCAGAACCACACTGCCTTAGTTCATCTGGGTGATCGAAGTTGACAATTAATCTATCACAGTCATTTAATTTAACTGGTTGTGTGATTGGTTTTGTTATTAGGTTCAACTATAATTTTAGAATGTTAAGCATACATAAGCATTTGGGTCAGTAAACTAGGAGGAAATCTTGTAAGTTTTGTTCTGTGGTGCTGAGGATGGACCCAGGGTCCCATACCTACTGAGTAAGCACTCTACCACTGAGTTAAACCCCCAGTGCTGAAGTTATATTATAGGGAATCCTGGCAAAAGAAATCCTATTTCCTGGGCTTTCAATTAGTAAATTTAAGAAGTAATTCTAGTCCTATCTGAAGACATGCTTGCTTTAATTAAACCAGCAACCTTAAACCAACTTCTAATTTACCCACAAAAATCTCAGGTCACACAGACCTGAAAAACATTTGGATGGTTGCTGTGTCTTGGAGACATTGTGAGTGAGTATCCCAAAGGCTCTTTTGCTGGACACTTGGTCCCTAGCATGTTGACGCTAACATGTGGAGAATTTTAAGAAGTGGTGCCTAAATCAGGAGAACTTCTGAAATGCCAGCACTCTGGAATGCTGAGGGTAGAAGGAACCAAAGCCCAACTTGAGGAACTTAGCTAGTTGTCAGAGCTTGTCTCAAAATGAAAACTAAAAAATGTGTGGAAAATAGCTGGCAGAAAATGCTCTCAGTTCAATCTACAGTGTAAAAAAGAAAAAGAAAAGAACAGAAAACAAAAGAGAAAAGAGGCAGGGCCTATGGTGCTGCTCTCTAAAGGAACTGTTTTGGTTCTTGTGGGATTCTGCTTATTTCTCCACTGAGCGTTGTTATAAGAGTAACCCCATTCCCTCACCATTCTTCTCTGGCTTATTGCTTCACCATGTGACCTACATGACCCCATGCCATTGTAATGCTATCTGCTATGATGTCTTCTCTCCACCGCCCCCCAATCTCACTATCTGACCATCTCCCTCCCCCTCTCCCTGTCTCTCTGCGTACTGGCTATAGTGAGATGAGCTGCTTTCTTCAACCTTCTGCCATGAAACTTGCCAGGAGTCAGCCACTATGAATTGAATCCTCTGAAACTGTGAACCAACATAATGCTTTCTTCTTTTAAATTGACTTTCCTAGGTACTGTATCATAGGAACAGAAAGATGATTTCACAGGTAAAAATAGTCAGCTGCTTAGAATAAAAGCTTGCCGCGACCCATGCGGCTCCTAAGGTTCTTGGGGTGAAGGACTGTGAGAGGATGAGAAAATAAAGACAGAGACAAAGCTGGAGTCAGGTGGAGCCCTTATCCTCCTGATGGGAGGAAAGGAACTGGCCCCTCAATGTAGGGGCGTTTATTTATACCTTTTAGCAACCTAATGTCATATGACACCCTGTTGTCCTAGCAACCCACAGCTCAGACTGCCTTGGGGCAAGGCGTTCTCTAGGCTGAAGTAGCATCTTCACGTGAATTGCCCTAGGCTCTCTTTGTTCTTGGAATGATCTTGTCTAGATCATGCCCTAAGTCAATTTCCAGCTTTAAAGGCTCCCAACAAAAGCTCTCTTAACCCTACCTGAAAATCAAACAATCCGCCCCCAAAAAACAATGTTTTTATACAAAATTGCAAGCCTCTGTAATTTACCTACTTGAATTCTGATTCAAAAACAATGTCTCCAAACACTTACAGTTCAGATCTAAAATGTACCCATACATCTCACCTGTTAAGAGATTAGGATTTTAGAAGGTTACTGGGTCACTGGGACATAGGTGAATATGCTTGCCAAAGGTGGGGTACAGTTGGAGGAGGAGGATCATTGGGGGTGGGACCTAAAATGGTATATTCTTGTAGCAGGCAGTTCCCTTTTCTCTCTGCTTTCTTGTGGTCAGGATGTGAGCAGTTTTCTCCCACCATGACCTTACACTATGCTGTTTCTCCCTTGAAGCTGATCAACCATGGACTGAATTGTCTGAAACTGTGCGCCAAAATAAACCTCTCCTGCTTAAGTTGTAAGTGTCAATGTTTTATCCCAGAGATGGACAATTGATCAATGCACTTAATGATGGATGTAGAAAATGCATCCCACAGTTGGTGTTAATGATGCTGTTCTCTTCTCTTCCCAAACTTCCCAGATATCCTAAGAAAAACAAAGTTGCCACACAAAGATTGAAGGCAACAATGGCCCTGTGTGGGCTACTCTTCTGACCCAGCAAACCCTCCTACAAAAAAAAAAAAAAAAAAAAAAGGAACTTCATTTGTTTGTTTCTTTGTCTGTTTTTGTTTGATTTTTACTCTTCTGTGCAATGAACCCAGGGGAATTTCACTACTAGTTAAACACTTTATCAGTAGTCTTTGATAAGTGTGCTATCAAAGTGAGTTTTTTGTGATGGTGATCAAAGCTACCATAGAAAACTGGTACCAAGGGTTGGGTCATTTCTGTGCCTACACCTGCACTGACCTAAAAATAAAAAATAGTTAGAGAGGGAGTGTCCAGGAGCACTGCATTGGGAAGGGCCTTCCTAGCTGCTGAGTGGACATGAGCAGTCATCCCTGCTCAGCCTGAAAGACCGCAGGGCGGCTGCAAGCATTGCAAAAGGAGAACTGCTGTATTAAACTGCAAGAATACCCAGAAGGGGTGAGAAAAAGCTGTTTTTAAAGAAATATGGAGTGATTGCATCTGATATTTTAACAAACACCCTTGGCCACAGTGATTAAGTGTTGCATCAGCTGCTAAGAGTGGTGAATTCTTCTGTCTATCTGTCTGTCTGTCTGTCTGTCTGTCTGTCTCTCTCCCCCCATCCCTCTTCACTATGATTCTTTGGAGAAAGCAATCCAAGGTCACCCAGCCTCTATACCTCATTCTTTTAGGCATCCAGAGTAAACTTGGTGGTTATAATATGAAACTGAGCATGGTCAGACACATTTATATCTTTATGACCTTGGACGGAGCTTTTCAAACATGTGCCCTGTGACCTTGTGTGGAGTATGTAAGAAAATATGAATTTTTCCTTCTTGAACTATGACCTTATATTGAGCCTGTTCAGAAATGTGTCTTGCCTTTAACATGCTTTGCATGTGATTGCTTCATGGCTCTTCTAATAAAAACCCCATGTTCTGGTCCTCGGGGAGGTAGCACTTTAGATATGATCCTGATACTGTCATTTTCTGCTGCAGGTAATGCATACTTATCCACTGTTTATCTACTGGTTGTTCTTTTTGTGTACTCAATCAAATGTGAATCCATAGGAATCCATAATAGATTGGGTGATGAGACAGGTTCTCTTGACTCATGGGATTTCGCTGTTTGACTCCTGACAGAAGACGTGGTTAAAAAAAAAAAAAAGCCAGCATATCCCAGGCAGACCCTTTTACACTGCTGACATTTTCTTGGGGTCAGACTCACGTGTCTAGTGCTGCTGTCATACTCCTGGGTGAAAGTGGCTGCCCCTTGAAACCTTTCTTTGGAAGTTTTCCCAGATCAATGAATGGAGCTGCACGCTTGAGCTGGTTAATAGGCTCTTGACAACAGAGCAAAGAAGGACAGGTGATGTTGCCACAATGAGTAAGGTCAGCCACAAGAGCCTTAGACTACCTCTTGGTCTCAAGGTCTAGGAGATTAAAAAAAAAAAAAGACCTCTCTCCAGGCAGATACCAGAGGTGTATGAGATTTAAAACACAAGCCTCTATCTTGAAGTGAAATTTACTCAGGGACATGTGAATATAGAAGGCTTCACAGCTGGCCTGGAGATTCAAAGAAATCTCTGTCCTGGTCCTGGCAACTTTAATTCTGGGAGATTGGAATACATTTCCATCATGCAGATAGGCATTGAGGTAAAGGAATTCCAGACACCTGGAATCCCAGCACTTGGGAGGCTGAAGCAGGGGGACTGCTTTGAGTTTAAGGCCAGTCTGGATTACATAATGAGTTCAAGGCCAGCCTGAACTACATATGGAGACCCTGTCTCAACACCCCAACCTCACTTCAAATAAAGGTCAAAGAATTCCAGGGCAAAGTATGAGGTCTCTGGTTCTTTGTCTTATTTTTATATTCTAGACCTCTCAGATGCATAATTTTACAATTTATTGCAATGAATAATGAAGTCAAATATTATACTGTAGGTAAAGATTTGCAATGAATAATAAAGTCAACTATTATAATGTAGCTGAAGAGTTTTGGCATCTGTCATTTACCCATTTTGTTTCTGCGTCTCTATCTCTGTCTGTTTTGCTTTCTGTAACAAATGAGGAAAACAAGGTGTCCACACCAAAGGAAAGCCCAGTGGAATATCTGCTTTGTTATTGGTAGATGTGTAGCTACTTGAAAATGACTGAGACACAGATAGTGTATCTCTAAAACATTATGGCCACAAAATGATCTTGAAGAGTAAACCAGAAGAAAAGAGATTCCAGGAAGTTAGAACATGTGCTTAGGGAAACAATAGAGATTGTGTAAAACCTGCCTGAGCCAGGCCATATGGGGGTCATCTGTCTTGGTTACTTGTCTCTCGTTGTTGAGACACAATATGTGACACCCAAAATTAGGGAAGGGAATGTTTATTTATCTTACAGTTTTGGAAGTTTCAGTCCATATTCAGCTGGAACCAAGGCAGCATGGCATGGCTGAGAGGCAATGGTTCATGGTGGCCCCAAATGAGAAGAGCTAAAGAGCAGAAAAGGGTAAAACATGCCATCCTTCTGCCCTTACATTGTATGTTGGTTCCGCCCCTGGGAGGGTAGGACATTTAAAATGCCAATCCCAGTGCTAGACAACAAACCAATCACAAACATAGATTCAGCCACCTGTATGTCTGCATAAGGCTTGAGGGGGCCACCTCGACATAAACCATAACAGCAGCCAAGATGATCATAGGGGACAGAGCCACCCTAACCTTTGGTCACTTCTACCCTACAAACCTGTGCCCTAGGTGCTGGACGTGGAGCTATAGGATTGAATGATTTCCCTGCTGGCTTTCAGTCTTGCTTTGGTTCTTTTATGGTTGATACATTGTTTCGACCTGAGAAATTCAGAAGTTTAACTAAGAGACTCAGCAGGGAGCCAGTGTTCTTACCTTGTACTTATCCTGGTCCTGTGGAAGAGGAAGGCAAAGAGATTTTGTGAGTGCTACACCCACACTGGGGGCACAGTGTAGGCCTGTGTACAATATAAAGGGGGAAAAGAGGCTTGGTCTGCTTCCTTCTTGCTCTTGCTGCTTTCCCTGGGTGCTGCCTTGAACTGTTATCCCTGTGCCATGCCACGTGCCTTGGCCCCTGCTGACTATGGACTGAAACCTCCACAAACAATGAGCTAAATAACATTTCCCTTCCTTCATTTTGGGTATTGGGTATTTTGTCCCAGCAATGAGACAAAAGTAACCAAGTCAGGGCCCATCCCTTCTTGCTGCTTTCCTGTTCTTCTATTTAGAAGAGGGAGCTTTATTATGTGCCATCTTGTCTTGGAAGGATACAGCTTTCGTTTGACTCTTACAGGGGCTCACAGCTTTGTTTGCTGAATCTCACAGGAGACTCTGCACCTGGACTTCTGGGCAGTGCTGGAACAGATACAACTTTGAGGAATCTTGGATATGGATCATCATGTGCCTAGAGTCTTCATTCCAACAGGCAAACTGAGGCAATGAATGGTTATAAAGATAAGAGAAGAATGTATTCTCAGTGCAGCCATGCTGGGGAGAAAATGTAGTGACATAGGCATTTACGGACTGTGGAGGGAGAAAACAGGCCTCACCAAGAAGCAAGCCACTCTGCAAATGAGCACAACGTGTGGGACATTGCCAGCAGAGGTCAGCCAGACCCCATTCTCTCCCTGTGAGTCAGCATCATTTGCAGACTGCGTGGGGAAAGAACAAGGCCTCACCAAGAAGCAAACCCTCCCTGTGAACCAGCAGCATGTGCAGGCTACCACCAGCATGGACACAGCCAGACCCCAGTCCCTTCTGGCACACAGGCTGGTGAAGAAGATGAACCAATCCCCTGGCCCACCCCTGTAAGTGACCTCCTGATCTGGAGAAACACAGACTGTGATGATGGCTCTTGAAGTGAAATGCATATTGATGCTTGTGGTGTTTTGGTGTTTTACTGACCTTGCAGGTCTCAGGCCAGTAGTCTGATCATCTGTTCAGAGGATAGCTGTACACAGTGTGGCATCTAGGGGGCTCTCCTGAAGATAGTGGCCATAGTTGATTCCCTATTGTCTTGTTTTGAAGTCCTGTATTGTTTTCATTATTTTGTTGGGTTGGGTTTTATTCTCTTTTGTTCCGTTTGATTTTGTTTTATCCAACGGCATAAGCAGCTATTTCAAAGATAGCAAGATGTATTATGGTAGCCATTTTGGATTTACTAATATCTTGTTTTGAAGTCCTTTATTGCATTCATTGTTTCTATTCTAGTCTGTTCTGTTTGATTTTTATTATGTCTGAAGGTATCTGCAGGTATTTTGAAGACAACAAGAAGCACTATGGAAACTATTGTTGATTTTGTAATGCTTTGAATTGCTGTATCACATACACTGGTTTGTTTTGATTGGTTTTATTCAGTTTTATAACTTTATAAAGTTTTATTCTGTTTTATTTTCCTTGATTTTATCCACTTTAAAGTAAAATTTAAAAAACTTTTTTAAAAATATAGTGACATAAAGTCTGTCTCTACAAGGGGCAAATGATACTCTTGGGATTATATAATGGGGATCAGGGGTTCCCACAGATGGCAGTATTATTGAGGTTCTGATCTGGTTGTCCATTATCTGAAGATTGGTCAGGCAGTGCCTTTTTCCTGTGACAAAACAAAAAACAAAAGACAAAAAACCTGCTGCTGCAAGGTACAGTGTAAATTCTAGGAATCCCATTTACTTAAGAGGGAGAGGTAGAACGATCACAAGGTTGATGCCAGCCTAGGCAATTTAGCAAGTGCCTCTCTCAACATTAAAAAAAAAGAGGGAAGGAGCTCAGTATCAGGTTATATCTTAACATGTGTGATACCCTGGATTTGATCCCTAGAGCCTCCTACAAAAAAATGAAGTTGTTAGCTAGGGAGTGGTTTTGACTCGTTACAACATGGTTATTTATCAGACCTGTTATTCCTGGAATCCAAAGTGACTCCTGCGGAGAATGATTTGGACTAAAGATGATTCACAATGCAGGTAGAGATGCCAAACATTGTCCTGCTGTTGGTTACACACTGGATATGCCAGGCGCAACTGGTCAGTCCTTTCTGGAAAAACTATCATTTATTTACTTTTAAAATTGCTATTAATACATGTTTGCAGTATATGATTTTTACATTTCTTGTAGAGAGTTGATGCATATATGCAACACATCTTAATTCATTTTTTGTCTCCTCTTCCTTTTTCCCTCCCTCCATTTCTTGGTCTTCTTCCTCTTTGCAAAAGATTTATCTCACAGTTTCCTATTATCTATCTTTCATTTTACTCTTTGTTTAGATTTTAGATTTCTCATGTAAGAAAAACTACCCTATTTAAGCTTGTGTCTGATTGACTTCATTTAACATTATGGTCTCGAGCTGCATCCATTTTTCAAGCAATGACTCAACTTTATCCTTCTTGATACTAGAGTAGTATTTATGATATGTAGATACCACAATTTCTTCATCCACCGGCCCCTTTAAGATTAAGCTCTTAAGAATTGTGTTGCTATAAAGATGGATATGCTTGTATCACTGCAATATGATGTCTTTAACTCTTTCAGGAAGATATTTAGTAGGGGACTAGCTGGGTCAAAGGAAATTTCTATTTTTAGGTTTTTGAGGAATCTCCATAGTGATTTCCATAGTGGTTGTACTATTTTTCATTTCTGCCAACAACATTGAAGTGCTCTTACTTTCCCAAGGGCTCACCAGCATTTATTACTACTGGGTTTCTTGATGATAGCCATTCTTACTGGAATGAGATGCAATCTTGGGATTGCTTTAATTTGTATTTCTCTAATACCCAGTGATGTTGAGCACTTCTTCATGTATTTATTGGCCATTTGTACTTCTGAGAAATGTCTATTTCTGTTGCCCACTTTTTAGTGGGGCGTCTAATTTTTCTGAGTCATTTATATATCCTAGATAGGCGTCCTCTGTCCAAGGTATAAAACTAAGCTTTAACTCTATGTTTCTAATCTACTTTGTGCAGTGAGAGGATCGTGAGCCTTTGTGTGGACCAGCGGCAGTAGTTACCGTTTCGATCAGCATCGCCTGAAGGCCCCAGCTTGGGAAATGGTGGACCCTTTTGGAGACAGGGCCTGGTGGGAGGGCTTTTGCACACTGAGAGGTGTGTTCTTGCAGGGGATCAGGGAACTCAATCTCTGCATACGCACTTTGGCTTCCTCGCCAGGCTCTGTCACATGTTTCTACCACACTGTGCTACCTCACCACACATCCAGGTTAGTAAAACACAGAAGGAAATGTTCTACCCAAAAATCCCAGACAAAACACATCTTCCATCTTCATCAGATAGTTTATGGGAAGCCTTTGTTAATTGTTTTGCTTATTCTGTTTTGATTGGTTCCATTCTGTTTTGTTTTTGTTTGATTTTACTATACCTGATGGAATGCTCAACTATTGTGAGGATAACAAGATATACTATAGTAGGTATTTTCCTAGTTTCCTGCTTTAAAGTTCTGTATCAGTTCAACTGCTTTGTTTTGAATGACTTTGTTCTGTTATGTTTTGTTGAATTTTACTATCTTTAAAGTAAAATTTTAAAAATTAAAAAAAAAAATCGATGCAGAACTGACTGTCACACCCTTTGACACTGATGTCAGATTCTGACATCCCAACCTGTTAGGGAATGCATTTGCGTTGTTTGAGGTCACTAAAGCTGGGGTCACAGTCTGCACACTAACACACAGCTAAGCCAGTTTTATCTGTGAGCCTAGTGCCCTCTTAAGAAGTAGACAAGGCTTGCCTGATGGGTACTTTTGTAGAGAAAGAGAATAAAGCAACCTCCAAGCACTGACACAACAGGAGAGGACCAAAAGCCCTGGTCCCCAAAAAACTCATGCACATCCCTTTATGAAAATGCACTTATCCCATAAGAGTTGTCAAATCTAACAGTTTCAGCATTGCTGAAAAGCCCAAGTCCAAAGTTGTCTCTGAGATTTAAGGCAAACTCTTAGCTGTGAGCCCCTGTACAAAAGAAAAACAAAAAACAAAAACAAAAACAAAAAACACCCCGTGAGACATAATACTGGGTTAAAAAAAATCCATGCCATAATTTTCTACTATAAATTTGTACTTTAGCATAATCATAGCTGGCTGAACATCTCAGGAGTTGTTGCTGGGGGATACAGAAAGCAATCTTTATGTTTATTCACTAGGTATGATGAATGGCAGATTATGTGCACGTGCAAAAAGTGTCAAACCAGAATTTTTATCTACAATCATGCTCCATTTAACAGGTTTTGTGCATGTCTACTTGAGCATCACAGCAGTAAAATATGCCTGCACCATTCTTCTGGTATGTAAGCATGTCCTCTGCCATAATGAAAAGTGGGTTTATTTTGATTTTTCTGGTAGATGTAGCCCAAATCAGTACAATAGTATGTGAAAAACAAGATTTCCAAGTTTTGGAGGAAGTTAAAGTGAACTAGCAAAAACAAACAAACAAAAAGCCATAAAAAGTGAATCATCAGATCATTCATGCATGGATGATGAAGATGATAATGACTTTGATATTGGCTATATGAACCAAACTTTCCATGAGAGTGAAATGGGGCAAGAATTGATCAATACAGACACAGGGAATGCAGACCTCCTTCATAGAGATGACCATTGAATAGCAGGGTGAGTACATATTTGACTAATCGAAGTGGTACAAAATGGTCATGCAACCAAATACAAAGATGTTAGAACTAGCTCCAAAAATATAGTGAGAATCTTGGCATAAGGTGAAACCTATTGGACTTGGAATGCTTGCATTACCATTCAATGTTGGAAATTTTTCCTAGCAGATGAAATGCTATGAGACATTGTGAAATGCACAAATGCTGAAATACAGAGAAATATTGTGTATGCACCGAGAGCCATATCAAAAATATATTTATTATGTCACCTCACTAGATGAACTGAAAGCTGTCATAGGTCTTCTGTACTGAGCAGGAATTTCTCATGGTCAACACAGGAGTAGAAAAGACTTATGGAAAAGTGATGGGTGGGGGTTTTAGGTGTGCAGAATAACTATAACATTGAGGATATTTGGTTTCCTTCAAAATTACCTGAGGTTGAAAGGAGGAAAGAAGGAAGGGAAAAAGGAAAAGACATAAATCTGTATATATGTATATGTATGATAGCTAAAATGACTGTACTGCTGAATGCATTAGTTATTGAGAAAGAGCGGTTAATACTCATATGATTAGATCAATTTTACATGTCTATATCTGTTAATGTAAACAACCATGTTGAAGATAACAATACGCAATATTGCAACCATCGTCAAGTTCCTATCATCTTGTTTTGTAAACCTATAATGTTACTGTTTTGGATTTGCTGTTGTTGTTTGTCTCTTTTGCTTTTTGTTTTTCTTTTCTGCGTCTTTTTTTCTCTTAAATTAAAAAAAAAAAGACAAAATTACCTGAGGTTTGATGACAAAATCACCTGCCAAGAAACAAAGAGAACTGATAATCTGGCTGGTATACACCCATTGTTGGAAAGCTTTGTGGGTAACTGCCAAGCAATTTACTCACCATCTAAATACATGACTACTGATGAACATCTTGCAGCATTTCATGGTTGCTGTAGCTTCAGACTGTTCATTCCAAAAAAAAAGCCTTTAAAGTATGGCATAAAAATTTATGCTCTTGTAAATGCAAAGATTCATTATGCTTTCAATTTAAGAATTTATCCTGGAACTCAGCCATCAGATCCTTGTTCATATAGTCAAAATCAAATGAGGTTGTGAACAGACTTGGTGTTCCCATTTCCCAAACTCATGGGAATGTGACTTTGGTTTACCAGTTCCCAAGTAATGTTACATTTGCTAACAGAGCACAAGCTGAGCAGTGTAGGAACAGTATGCAGGAACAAAGCAGAAAATGCAAATGAATTGTTGCAATTTCAAAACACAGAATTGAATAGTACAAACTTTGGAATTCAGAAAGAAATATCAATGACCTCACATATGGCAAAGGAAAACAAACAGGTACTGCTGGGATCGACATGGAACCATGATGGAAATATTGATAGGAAAATCTCAACAAAACAGAAACCTGAGATGGTAACTTTCTACAGCAAAACCAAAGGCAGGGCCAGGCGTGGTGGCGCACGCCTTTAATCCCAGCACTCGGGAGGCTGAGGTAGGTGGAGCGTTGTGAATTTGAGGCTGGCTTGGACTACAACGTAAGCAAAGCCTGCCTGAACTACATAGTGCGACCCTGCCTCAAAAAACATATGGTTGGGAGTTTGGATCAGTGGCTTCAGCACCTGCCTGGCAGGCTTGAAGTTGTGAGTTTGATCCCTGGTACTGACAAAAAAAAAAAAAAAAGGGTGGAGGCAGATATTGTTGATGAGTTATGCAGCAACAATGACGTCACTTGAAATGCAAATAATTGGCCAATGGTTATGTTTTACTTGATCCTAAACATGTGTAGTATAAATAGTTTGATAGTTTTTCAGAGAAAGTAAGTGCAAAATTTCATGGTGAAATTGCCTTAAAAGATTGGGACTAGAACTCTTCTGAGATCATTTACATCAGAAGAAGAATAAAATGTTTCTACCCAGGGAACTATGCAAAAAAAATTATGGAGCACATGGTGAGTTGATAGGTGAACAAACATGTGTAGCATCCTACTGCAAAGACCTACTGCAACCTACTGCAGCAACAGGAAAAGGAAAAAGATGCCGACTGTGCCCTACACAAAGGGACAAAAAGACAAAACATTCATGTTATCAGTGTAAGCACTACTTGTGTATGGAACATGCAGTTTTCATGTGTGAAGGCTGCTTGGGCTGTGGCAGTTGAAGTAGAGATTATTTGTGTGGCAGACTTTTGTTTGTATTTACATTGTAATTCATATAGGTTTTTATTTCTGGTGTTGTCTTTTAGGTTTTGTAAGCAGGTAAACTGCTGATGTGAAAACGTTGATGTCTATTCTAAGCATACTTACATATTTGATATTTTATTTTATTGATATCTTGTTTTCCTGCTATTTACACACCGTACATATAGTAGGAAGCTCCTCAAAAAACAGGGCAGTAAGAGC
>RJWM01028197.1:0-25904 GCA_004363535.1 Dasyprocta punctata | reverse complement strand
AAAGAAAGAAAGAAAGAAAGAAAGAAAGAAAGAAAGAAAGAAAATGTGAAGTTCACACGGCAACAGCTAACCATTACAAAGTGAACAACACAGTGGAATTTAATACATTCAAAACATAGACCAAACGACTTCTGTTCCGTTTCAGAAGATTTTCATCTGCCTTAAAGGACGCCCTCGTGCCCTAAGCGGTTACCGCCATTCGCTCTCACTGAGCCCTGGCAGTCTCCCGTCCCCACGCTCTCTCTGGGAGATTTGCCTGCTCTGAGTATCTCAGTAGTATGTGGTCTTGGACCGGCTTCTGTCACTCAGCGTAGTGTTTTCAGGGTTTACCCAGGTAGTGGAACGTGTCAGTGCCTCGCTCCTTTTTATGCTGATCACACAGACAACTCCATCCATGCTCTGAGGACGCTGGGTTGTGTATACCTCCGGCCGCAGTGGATAATGCTGTCATTAACGTGTATGTGCAGGTATTCGTTGACATGTCTGGGTTCAGGTCTTCTGGGTGCACACCTCGGAGTAGAATTGCTGGGCCGTGGTTAGCTTTTTGAAGAACTGCTAAGCTCCTTTCTACCTCCTTTTGGCTGTGTCTGCTTCCCTTACAGCTTCTGCGCCCAGCTCATCCCATCTTCACACGTTCCTTCCTTCTCCTTTGTTCTTCCATTCCAGAGAAGGTGCTTACTCCTCCAACAAGCGGGTCGTTGTGGCCAGTTGTCTCTGTATCACTCTCCGTGAGCGCAGAGGAAAAAGGACTTGGTCCAGCTGTGCGTCAGCTGTGTTGGCCCGGCCCTCCAGGCCAGCCCCCCAGGGACCTGCACCCTCCCACGCTGTGTGTGCCGCAGTTGCCGCATCGCTCTCGGCGTGCACACGGAGGTCTGCCCTGCCTCGGCGCCTTCGCGTGACTCCCAGACGCAGAGGGCCTTCTTCTCGCCTCTCCCTTCCAAAAATCTCAGCGTGAATGCCTCTCACTCCCGGAGGCCTTCCTGGACATTTTCCTCCCGTGTCATTGGGGGCTTCTCTGATGTCTTTTCTAGCACTCTTCAGCTTTTGATCCTTTTCTTCTTATAATACGGAATAATGCCTTTCTCTGTGTGCTTGTGCGCTGGATCCTGTTCACTCCGTAAGCTCCACTCTCAAGTGTGTGACGATCGTGCCTTTTATCATGATCAGTTCCCTTTCCTAGAACATCTGGCACCTGAATGAATGAATGAGTGAATGGACCCATGAATAGCCTTTCTTTGGCGGCTGTGCCTCCTGCCTAACTGTCAGTGCAACAGGGGACCTTGCACCTCCCCTGGTTGCTATAAAATCTTTCCAGCTGCAGAAATAAATTCACTTGCATGACTACCAGTATGGACGTGAGATTCATTTCTTCTAAGTACTTCTTCCCTGGTGTGGGTTTCTTTTGATATCTCCATTAAATTAAACCACCATATCAATTACTTCGGCCAAACAACCGTCTTTTCTCCCGGACATTGTTACCAGTTGGTGTGGACACTTTGTCCTTGCAGATGCTTATATTGCTCTTGGTTTTTTTTATGACCCTGGATTCCTCTTCCACTTGGAAGCAGTCTTATGAACCAGCAGTTTAAAAATCAATAAATAACATCATTACAGTGCTTTAAGGACAAAATAACTCTTTAATAGTTCTGATCATCCCTTAACCCTCAAGACAGCTTTATAAATGATATGTTATGTGTTTCTCCAGTTTCAAATAAGAAACTCAGAGGTTTAGTAGTTTGTCCTGAACCACATTATTAGAGAGCTATGAATCAAGATTTCAAAAAGGGCTTCTGAAACACTCTTCTTACTCCGAGTCAGCTCTTCAGTGCCTCTCAGTGCGGCAAGCCGCCCCTCCCTTAAATAATTAGGACAGACACAGCCATCTCACGGTCTCCTGGTTGGCCAAATGCAAATCAGCAGCTTGATAAATGAATGGTGTATCTTATTCCACACAAACATATATTGAATTTCTACTATGCACCCGGGACTCTGCCAGGGACCACAGAGACAAAGATGAATCAGACTTGAAACTTCTGGTCTAAAAGAATGGAGGGGAACCTGACCCATGGTGCGTAATGGAGTTATAAGTTACCGTGAAAGAAAAACAAAAGGCCATGCAGAGCAGTGGAAAGACCAGGAAGGCAGTTGGGTGAGGGACCCATAGATTCCTCCTGCAGAGCTCTAGGGGTGAGGGAGAGTGTGCAGTAAGGGGCAGAGGAGAAGGGGGTCCAGACAAAAGGACCCACAAGCAGGGAGAGCACAGTGCATATTAGGGGCTGGGCAGGATGCTCAGTGTGGCGCAGAGGCCACCGGAAGGTGATTGCTAACTGCGTCTTGAAGGAAGGCCATGAGGGGGACGTCACTTTATTTTGGTAGAGTCATGGGAGCTTGGTTAGTGGGAAGACACAGGATGTTCCTTGTCCTGCAGAAAGGCCAGCGTGCCCCCAGGATGACTGCAGAGGTGGAGGAGGGACAAGGGGCTGTGAAGCTGGCAAGGGGGGACCCAGGACAGCACTGGCCCCCTG
This sequence comes from Dasyprocta punctata, assembly GCA_004363535.1. NCBI lineage: Eukaryota > Metazoa > Chordata > Mammalia > Rodentia > Dasyproctidae > Dasyprocta > Dasyprocta punctata. Next base: position 23,379 of record RJWM01028197.1, on the reverse strand, counting down.
TCCTGCCTGTGGGTTGTGTCCTAGAAGTTTCAGTAAGAACTTGGAGATGGATGCGGCGTTCACACAATATGTCTCTGGAAGTAGAAACACACTAACTGTGTGATCACGGGTCACTGGAGTAAGCTTCCTGGGCCTCAGTTTCACCCTCTGTAAATAGGGACGGGCTGGTTAATCGGGACCAGGACAAGGGGCAGGCAGAGTAAGGGGCGGGAGTATGAACTGTGCAAGGTCGGATCCCCCCTTTACTTCAGATGTTGGTAATATGCTCATTATGGGTTTTTTGCATTGATTTGGATGTGAAATTATTGCACTAAAATAGCCCAGCATTACTCAGCACAAATATGTGAGTGTACTTAACACTGCTACACTATACATTTAAAAATGGCTACAATGATGATTTTGTATGTATGTTACCACAATTCTAAAATGCCTGTGTAATGTATGATAATTACCGAGACTAATTATCATCCTCTTAAATTTTACACTCAGATGGGGGCTTCACTGGCTTTGCCCAAGTCCTGACCCTTGGAACATGCACATAAAGTTTTTGGCACAGGACCTTGCCAACAGCAAACTCTTTTTAACAGATGGCTACTGGCTCTTTATGCTAAGACAGCCGCCATGCAATTGTAATGAAAGCCTTGGGAGGTGCAGGGAATGATCAAGGGACCACTAGAGACTGAGCTTTTGGTCATCCTCTTCACCTTGGATGAAGACTCTTAAACACATCTCTTTTCTTTGGAAAGCTTTCAGCAGTAGAATTCAGGTACCCGAGTGAAACCTCCAGTTCGTCACCTGGAGGTCCTTCCTTCTGGGGAAGGGCAGTCCCAGCTTCTTCTCACCAACCCGGGTGACTCCTGGTGTCCCTAAGACCTCCTCCTCTCTGTTTCTTCAGACCAAAGGGAAAGGTCCAGGGTCTCCGCAGCTCCTGTGTCTGTAGGCTGCAGTAATCCTCACCCTGACTCACTCTACCCTCCTCCCGTGGGACACAGGGGCACTACAGGGGTCTGGATAAGAAAAAGCGGTCAATGTGTCCAAGTTGGGGAGAAGCAACCTTCTGTCAAGCAGCTTGGATTTAGAGCAGTGGGGGCTTCTGAACACTTTCAGAACATTCTGGAGCCTCTGCTGCCTCCCTGATACCCCCTTATAGGGGTAGATGAGGATTTTCTGATCCCCTCCAATGAACACAACTTTTTCTTCTCTCGAATTCAGGACCAATTGAAAACAAAGAAAAAGCATCAGACAGGTGTCAGTAGCTAGTCTGTTTCTAGTTGTAAAAGCTGAGTGGGGATTATGGCCTCCCAACTGGAGCCAGAGGCAAGCTAAGGATCTGCCTGTGGAACCCCCCTTGCCAGTGTAAAACTGGGGACTGCCCTATGAGAAAGCTGGGATTTGAAGATTTTGCAAGTCCCCCTCCGTGTCACTGACTCAGACAATCCCCAGGGGGACTGTTGATAGACTGGCTTCACCCACTGTGAGACCTCAGCCAGTGGGTGCCACAGCTTCATCACCCATCAGCGCCCTGTCCCCCAGTACTTCCCTGTCACTATCGAGGGCTGTAATGGGCTGTCGTGTGCTGCCTTTCACGTGGGTGTCCTGCCATCCATCGCCTCAGAGCCTGATCTTACTTGGAAGGAGCACTGTAGCTGATGTAAGGTTTGGCTGAGGCTGTTAGCATGGGTTTCAGTTTAGCGCAACACAACCCTGGTCATTATAAAAAAGGAAAGTTTGAATACAAAGGGAAGGCTCCACATGAAGATGAAGACCACAGGCCAAAGAACACCAAAGACTGCAAGCAAGGCAGCAAGCCTGAGGAGACAGGAATGCAACAGATTTTCCTGCAGAGCCCTCGGAAGGAGCGAACCTTGTAGACACTTCAATCTTGAACTTGTAGCATCCAAAGCTATGAGACAGTAGGTGTTTGCAAAGTCATCTAGTTTTTGGAAGTTTGTCACAGGAGCCCCAGGAAACTGACATGAAAGGAAGTATATAGGAAGAGGAGAGGAAGTCCTAGAGCATTGCACAGAAAAAAGGAAGAAAGGAAAAGATGTTTATGTCCCTCAAAAGGCATCGAGACATTAACCGAATCAATACTATAGCCTTCTGTGTAGCACTTGAAGCCCTTTACCTCGCTGTTCTTATGTCCTCTTTGGTAATATCAGCCCCTGGCCCTGCGCTTGGACACTTGTGCCCAGGGAAGCGTAAGTCAAGGGGAAAAGAGATAAAGAGGGAAATGGCCCTTATAGTTGTTCCGTGCATTACAGCTGGCCCCATCTAATTTTCCCAAAGCATTAGAGCATGTTACAGGTGGAAAAACTGAGGATCCAACAGGTTAAAGGCATTTTCCAAGGTCAGGCAGATAATTAGAGTTAAAACAGGGCACCAAAGTCTTTCCACTAGCCCAGCCTCTCTGATGGGGTATGAAATACCTCCATTCCTCACAGATGCAAGCAGTATTCACGCACATGTTATTTCCCAAAACTGGACCCTTCCACGGAAGGGCCCGGGTGTGTTCCTCGTGTGCCCCTCTTCCCATTCATCTCCTTCCTCCTGGCTACTCAAGAGTGCTCATCAGTTCAGTGCCAGTCTTGCTTGAAACTCTTGCAGCATGCTTGAGATAAGAATGTTATCTGGTCTGTTTCTAATTTCCCTACGGAATACACGAAGGAAGGAGCAGGCGGCAGAAAAATGTTCTATTGCTGGCTTTCGATGGTATTTCCTTTCTGTAGCTACAGAACATTAATATGGCCTCCTTTCATCCCTTCTTTCTCCTTTTCATTCCGCCCAGTTATCGTCTGTCTGACAGACAAAGCAATCAATCACGGGCAGCCATGCATATTCATTCACAGGCCCCTGTTGGCCCTGGATGAAGATATGGCTCTCCTGCTGCCAGTGGGGGCTCCGAGTACAGACCCAGCTGGCCGCAGGCACCTGTTTGGCTTTTCTTAGCCCTAATCAGTTTCCTCGTGTCGTCACCCTGCATGGCTGCCCACTCTTCCTGTTCCTCGCCTTCTTGCCCCTTCAAACTCAGACTTTTGAAAAACAATCTTTGTTAGACCTCCAACAATTCTTAGAATTATTCAGCATCCCTAAAGCATATTTTTTACCAAAGTTGCCTGCTAAAGACTGGAGCCCTGAACTTCTAGTTTAGCTCTTTTGTTCAACAAGAACCCTCTAGAGAGAGAATGCCAGGCACTTAGGAAAGAGGTAAAGTCAATCACATTAGCATGCAATTATCAGTAATTACCTTGACCTTTTCCATTATTGTATCCACTGACACTTTACAAAATGAAAAAGTAACAGTCTTGTGTGTATGTGGTCTGAAAGCAACTGAGCCAAACAAAAGGAATCAAATGAGCCTTTTGTCCCTCACCTTCTCACCCCAGAGGCAAACAAGTTAACTCTTCTCTGGGTGTATATTTCCAGGATATATGTGCATGCGTGCATCTGTGTTGTGTTTATTGTTTCAGTAAATCCAGTATATCTATTTAACTTTTCTCTCAAACACTGTACGCAGGTGGGTTCTCCAATACATTGCATGAGCTTTTGGCAGAGTCTATTTCCAAATCTTTGTTCTCGTGGCGTGCCGCTACCTGTTTTATAGCTAAGAATGAACAAGCTGTCCTCTTGTCCCTTCCTCCCTTGGGAGTTTGGAATCACACTTGGAAATGGAAGAGTTGGCAAATATGGATACAGATGTTTCCTGACTTCTTAGTTCTGGAGAATCATTACTAGACTTATAAGTAACTTTGAACTTTATTAGCACATACAATGTTAGGAAGCAACTTCAGCATGTGGTTTGCAAAAATAATTAGACTATAATCAGGTAACATTGCATTTGAATTAATCAATAGAAGAAGACAAATAAATGGACCAAATAATGTTGTAACCTCTTTTTCCCCCTTTGGAGAGAAGAAAAAAATAGTAAATAAAGACTTTAGAGTATTATGCCAGTGAGTTGTCAGGATTAACCTTGTTCTTGGACATAGAAAGATACAAAAAGAAAAAGTGGAGCAATTCCTAACATGCGAGGTCTATATACTATTCCCAAATCATACCTTACTGTATTCTGCTAGGTACCGAAGTCTCCCCGTGCTTCTTTCTCCCTCCCCTGACTTAGTCCCTCATCTGTCACAGTAGATACAACTTCTTGACTGAGCTGGTATGAAAAAATCAGATCTGTGCATCTTGCATATCAAAGTTAATAAAGTCCCTGCATTTAGAGCCACGTGCCACCAACAAAAGTGAGACAAACTTTATTAATAAATACAAGAAAATGAATGGAGTATTGTATCTATTGGGTTCTGTCTTCCAGCCCTTCCAGATAAATCTGAGATAAGCATACTATTTCTGGAATTCGTTTAGAGAGGCATTGGGAAGTCTTTTCAATTCATCACACATTTGTCAAATATGCACCAGGCACTGTGCTCGGTGCTGGCGGCCCAGCTGGCAAGAAAGGAGCTTTCTCTGGCTTTAGAGAGCTGTATGAAGAAAGAAGCAAGGCATGAGAACAGAGAAAGGGAATCTTGAATGAGCACAGAGAAGTGGTTTAACTGGCCATGGGAAGAGAGGGAGCCCTCCTCCGGGCTCGTGCTACACTGCCTCTGCCTCAGAATGAAGTGGGAACTGTTGGAGAGGACGACTGTGCCCTGAGGCACTTGTGTGAAGAGTCACTGCAGCTGCTCAGGGGAGCTGCCTGGGACCTGAGGGCCAAGCACAGAAGCAAGAGGACGTGCGAGAGGCAGGAGGTGGGCTTGGCCCAGTACTGGCCATGAAGGGGGATTCTGCACCTCGTGAAGTCAGAGCTGACTCGATGTGGTGGCTGACTGGTTGAGAAAGAAAGGAGTCAGGGTTGAGTGGTGCCCAAGTCTACCTAGTGAGTCAAGCATTAACTTTTTTGCTGGACAACATAACCAGGTAGAAAAGCCCCATGTCAGATTCTGGTCAGCACCGTTGGTCTTTTTTCCCATGGCAGTTTTATTTCCTTTTTTTACCCCCTTGCTTTGCTTTCATTCCTCCTCTTGCATCTCTTGATTTGTAGCCACACATGTATTTTGTGAAGGCTTATGATTTTATTCATTTTATGCATTTTCTCTTCTTTGCAAGTTTAACTCAGGGTCTCCATAGTTAAAGAAATTCAGAACCACTGCAACAACAGCAAAATGAAAAACAAACAAAAGGCCTGGCTGTCTTCCTTCACGCTGCTGTAACAAAACAAATTTAGAAACAAAGACTTACTGCTCACAGTTCTGGAAGAGAGAAAGTCCAAGATCAAGATACTAGCAGATTCTGTGTCTGGTGAGGGCTCACGGTCTGCTTCTAAAATGATGCCACCTTGCTGTGGCCTTTCATGGTAGAAGGGACAGCAAGGTCCCTTAAGCCTTTTATAAAAGCACTAACCCCATTCATGAGAGCTTCCTCCTCAACCTAGGCCCAAGGCCTCACTTCTTAACACCATCACCTTGGAGGTGAGGTTTCAACACATGGGTTTTTAGAGACTTGAATATCAGAACTTAGCATTAACCAACACTAAATTAGAGATGGATGTCCCTGCCCTCTCCCATGGTACTGAACAGCTGGATAGCAGAGGTACCACTGTGGCTGGCTGGCTCTAACTGCATGTAACCACAGCCTGCCACATTCGTCACAGGCTGATCAGCCAGCGCTTATAGGGAGTGGCAGTCACAGACACGGTGTCCTTGAGGTGTGTCTGGAGAACAAAAGGTGGGGAACCATTGTTCTAAGATTGTAGCACTTCTAAAGTTCTTGGATTTGGAGTGAACTTAACACTATATATTCAAATTTTAGCCCATTTTGTAAAAATGTAAGTTTTGTGATCAAAATCAAAATAGTACAATGTGCTTCCTAAAGATTTTTAGCAAATTACTACATTAAATGAAGTCTTTTGATCCTAGATCTGTTATCCAGATAGCTAATAGCATTTGTATATTATAAAAGTATTCTTTCCTTACACCCATTTTATTAAAAAAATGAATCTACTGTGTCTTTTATAACTGCTTTTACTTTGCCGAACAATAGATTTCTAAAAGCTTTCCATTTTCACACTTGTAAAAGGGTTGGTCATGAGGGCAACTATATTAAGATGAGATGAGCTTTAGAAAAATCTTAGGTTTGTAGCTTCTGTTTTCTAGATTATGTCATAACACATTGCTGGCTTGATATTTTTCCCATGACGTCATTTAATAGAGCATGTGGCCGAGTTCTGAGAACCATGTTTGCAAAGAGTGGTGAGAACTGAGCATCCCAGGTGGACAGTGGAGGACAAAAGTCTCCTTTTGTTTTCTAGCTATTCTCAAGATAGTCACTAACCTGGTTAAGTGTACAGGTTCTGAATAAAATCATAACCTTGCTCAAAACTAAAAAAGTTGACAAAGCACCATAGGACCCGAAAAGCCCTCTGGTCCTAGCACTTGTTTAGTGCAGCCAGGATAGACAACAGAACTCGGCTCTGATGGCCATCCTGTGACCTGTTTTTAGTGCTGCCCTATGGCTCCTCAAAGTGTCTTTGCAGTTTGACCTTTCTATGCAGCTTTATAATTCTTGGATTTTTGAAGCATTGCTCATCCCACAACTACAGCAATAAAAGGAAATTGTACACCCAGTGGTGCCATTATACTCCACTCATATTGAGTGCAAGCCATCTGGTGGCAGTAAACCAAGGAAAGTCACTCTTAGGTGTTGGCTGGAGTTGGTGAGAAACTTATTTAGATTACCATTTCTGCACCAAGAGGCATCTAAAAGTCCTAATGGCGACATCTCATTTTGTTATTCAGAGTATCTAAAATGCACCCCTATGAAGAAACAGAAAGTTTATCTATGTTTTTTAAAACACCTAAGCAGAAAAGTTATAAAGATCAATTATGAAAAATAACTGTGTTGAGCCTATTTGCCTTACATGAGTGTGGTAGTTTTCTATCGCTGTCATAACAACTTACCACCAACTTAATGGCTTAGAGCAACACGAGTTTATTACCTCAGAGTTCTGTGCACCAGAAATCCACGAGGCTCGGTTGGTTTCTCTGCTTGGAGTCGCCCAAGTCTGAAATCAGGCTGTTGGCCGTAAGGCTCTTACTGGGAAATTCTGAGAAGATCTATTCCAAACTCATTCAAGCACTGGCCAAATTCAGTTGCATGCAGATGTAGACGGGGCCCCATTTCCTTGCTGGATGTTGGCGAGGCGCTGTTCTCGGATTCTCGAGGCAGCCGTGTTCGTTGGTCGTTGGTCATGGCTCCCTCCCTGCACCCTGCAGTGCCATCGGTGTGTCCCTCCTCCTTCCTGCCCCTCCTCAGCCACATCTCTCTGCCTTCCTCTGCTCCTCTAAAGGGCTTGTTCGACTACATTTCAAACCTGCCAGGGTAATGCAAGATCCCTCCAGTATCTTAAGGTCAGCTGATTAGTAACCTTACTTCCACCTGCAGAGCCCCTCACAGCAGTAGCTACATTCATATCTGACTCAACTAGGGGGCCAGGAAACTGGGAGGGACATCTTTAAAGTTCTCACTAGTGAGATGAAGAACAAAAGGGCACACCCACTATCCGGTTGCTATGGCATCCTTGATTTTAAAATGTAAAGACTTCCAGCTACTGTTACTGACTCCCCCCACACTATTCCTAAGTAGCAATTCCCTCCCATGCATGAACTGGAAAGATTTCATTGGTACTACTACTTATAAGAGTCAACTCTTGCTGTCTTATGGTAAGTCTTTCAGAAATTCCTTCCAGAAATTTTAGCATCTACTTCAGTAATTAAGATCAAATATATCTTCTCTTCTCTTCCAGAAGAAAAGGTCAAGTCATCTTAGTTTTACTGAGTTTTCTCTGTATTTTTCTTTTATAAACAGTACAGGTCTAATCTGATAATTTTTCTTCCTTCTTTCTATTCCTCATCATTTTCACAGTAGATATTTTTACTTTCAAACAAAAAGTGGACCATAGAGATTCCCCACTCTTTTAACTAATCATAGGCTAAAAAATTTGTTTTGTCTGTAGAGTGCAGTATTCTCCTAGCTTGAACTACACAATCATTTCTGGCCAAGTTACTAGAGTCTGAATTTTCTACCATGTAGCAGATCCTTTGCCCCACTAAGTGAGCTTTCAGAACTTCAAAGATAGAAATTTGCCAAGACAGATGAATTCCTCAGAGATTAAAGAAAAGGTGGTTTTCATTGTTAATCACTCCCTTCTAATTTGGACAGGGGGCTTAAGCTGTTTTCACCTAAGAACTGTTTTCATTAACATTTTTGCCACAAATTTGAAGAAGCTTTTTTTATAGGGAAGCAATGTAAGAAGACTGTCTTGGTTTCGGGTGCCATTATAAAGTAGGAGACAGTGGCGTCTTAGGAGTGACACAAGCTCGTCACCCTTCTGAAGGTGGAAAGTCTGCGTTCAGGGCACCGAATTGGTTGGGTTCTGACTGGAGTTCTCTCCCAAGCTGATGTCTCCTGTGTGGTCACAAGGCAGAGACAGCTGCTACTTCTCAGAGTTCTCCTTTATAAGGACCCTAACCCCATTCATGAAGGCCACATCCTTATTACCTAATCAACTCCCAAAGGTCCACTCCCAATACTGCCTGCCTCCCTGATGGAATTTCAACACGCAGATGTGCAGGGATGCAAATAGTCCTTTGCAAGGACCAAAAATACAGGGAGGGATGGACAGCAGCAGGCACTGACCTGGAGCCAGAGAGCGCACGGGTCTCTGTACTTCCTGCCTGTGGCCACAGATCCCAACCGTTTCACCACACGAGCTGGAGAAAGACACAGTTCAGGGAAAGACTGACGGCTGCAGTTAGCTGTGGTCCCCAGAACGCAGTACTTGGGAGGGTTGGAGAGTCGCACAGAAAGAGAGGATAAGATTCAAGACCACGTGCGTGTCTTTGCATCTCATAAACTTTCCGTTTTTCGATGATTATTATTGGTAAGTTATCAGTGAATGATCAAAGCAGTCACGGAAATAAGAAATCTGCCTCAAGGAGAACTTACCTCCTAGATAAGTAAGCTTTTACAAAGCCACATGCATTCCTGGCATTAATAAGCCTGTGAAGTACAGTTCGTTAAAATTTCCTACGAATAAATAAATTGAAAGATTATATGATTGTATATAGGGAATTAAGTAATGAATTGAAACGCAAGTTGGAAAAGATTGTTTTGTTAATAGCTATTAATAATCAGGAACATAATGGCAAAGCTTTAAAGTCTTCAAACCTACCACCTGACATTTAAAAGGCAGGTAGCCAATTACTGTTAATCCCTTGCTACTCAGTTCTGCTCTTCCATCTCTCAGAAGATGGAGGACTTGGAATGCAATGAACTGGATCCCATCAGCACGACTCATTATTTATTGAGCTTGTTTCCCTGGAAGCCACCTGCTTGGGGAAGTGAATATTGCATTTCTATTTTGCCGTGGGTCCTAGCATATTAATTTATTATGCTTATGCCTGTATTAAAGCTCAGGTTTTGTGACATCTCACATGAAATCACATCTGGCTAACGAAGAATAATTTGGATTAGCAGAGAAGGATGAAAACACTGGCTTTATTCCTTTTTGAAGTTAATTTGCTTTTGCCCCGTGATGTTTCTCTTTGCTATGGCTGCATTTATAATCGGGCTGCATTTATAATCGGGCTGTGGCCGGCAGTGGGTACACTTGATGGGAAGTTGAAGTTGCCAAGGTGTGAGACGCCCACCACGAATATGCTAGACTAGAACTTCTGGGGCATTCGTAGAATACAGGACTGAAGGATGGTGGCGCCGGGACAGGACCACATGGCACCTCTCCAAATGCCAGAAATGGTCCCTAAAATCATCAAAGCCCAGAGAGTACAGCTGACACCCCAAGTAGGACCAGTCAGGAAAGAACAACTGTGAAAGGCACGACAGTGTTTGTGGAGCACAAAGGACCACATGCACAATTGGAACCCAGTTAATGGTTTGAGCCATGCAGCATTCACTCTTTTTTTTTTTCCTCCCTCTGATTTCCTTGTAATTTAGCCCAATGGGAAACTTTTAGCAGACGTTTCCTAGAGCAGTTAACTCTGTGGCAACCATCAGTTTTAATTGGAATCATGTAGCTAAAACTCTGGGTAGTACTAGACAACGACAGGGTGCCTTTTAACGCAGGTATTTCTGGTTCTGCTCTGGGCTTCTGTGGAACAATGCTCCCTGGTGCATGGCTGATTCCAGAAGGCGTGGACCAGGCAATCTTAATACAGGGGCAGTGTTTACTTGTCAGCCAGAGCACAGCTCCTCCGTCTCCTTCCAATGGCTCACATTTATGAGGGGGCCTGGGGAGCATAGGAGGTGGATGCAGCGACCACCGCTCCAAGTGCCCAGCCGTAGACAGTTTACTGTCAGCCCCGCAGGTAGCTGGTCTTTGGCCACTGAGGCGTTCTGTCCCTGCAGCTCAGCAAAGCAATTACCAAGCCATCATTGTCCTGATTTATAAAGAGGACAGTCAGGTACATAGCCATCCAGACAGCAGGACTGTGCTAATCTTAAAAAAAAAAAAAAAAAAGCGAGGGAAACTTATTTCTCCAGAAATTGTTCTGACTTGGCTGTGATGAGATACCAAGTCTGTACGCAAATGTAGAGAGAGAAGTCAAGAACTCTTCAAGTAAATTCAGCTTTCCATTATTCATACCCCTCGGAAGTATGTGGAGGTGTGACTAACCCTAATACAGTTAATACTGCTTGCTACTGGTAGTTTATGTTTCAGATAATGTTCTGGGAATTCACTTAAAATAATGAGGCCCCACTGCAGGCGTCACTCAAGCAGGGCTAAGAAGCCACCTTAGAATCCTCTACACTCGCTTCCCAGGCACACAGAGAATACTGACCGTGACACATTCTGTCCCCAGCACTGGGAAGGCAGGTTCCCAGCGGCCTCTTCTGGCAGGAGTAGAAGGTATCAACCAAGCAGGAGAGCAACCTGCACTGGGCTGATGTCCACAAATGTGAGCGTCCCCTCCGCGTTAACAAGATCCGCTCATTAGCTGCCGAGCAACAAGGAAAACGAAGGCGTTGTACTTTTGTCTTAAAGAGTGCGTTTTCACACCAGTTCCATGTGTCTTATGCCGAGGACCTTAGCACGACCAGAGTTATACCCAACAATAGTCTGGCCGTGCACACTGAGGGCAGGCCAAGTTGCATGTGCCATCACCTCACCCCAGACGCGCACCCCTAGATGTTTGCAGAAGCGGCTTCTCTGAGTGAGGAATAGAGAGAGGCACAGACTTGGTGAGGTTGCAGTGTCCCCAGATCCCTGCAGCTCTGCCCCGGGGGAGATCAGGCTGGGTGGCCGTTGCTGTGGCGGTGGTCATTCAGCTGGCCCAGCAGAAGGCTTCCACCTCCTCAGCCCCAGGCTCAGGCAGGCAGAGCATCTTCCCACTCCACAGGGAAAAACTTTGCCGGCGCAGACGAAGTCATCTGACTCCTTCAACCGAGACTCAAGAGTCAGGAAAGCCAGGGGATACTCAGACCACTTCTGTTGATTGGTTCGTAGACCTTCTGGACCCAGCCTCGGAATATGATGGAAGCTGTCTACCTCTGTTGTGTGTGTGTCGGTGGGGGGAGCATGCATGACAGAAAAATGTACAAAACGTGGACAAAATATCAGTGCTCAGCGATCCCTCCTCTGAGTCCTGCAGCTGAAGCTTAGATGACAAGTCAGGTCAGGGACCACAACCTGTGGCCCATGGGCCACATCACGGTCTGGACCTCTTTCTGTACTGCTTCAAATTGGTGGGGTTGCATGTTTTTAAAGTTGTTGAAGGCAGGAGAAATGAGAGAGCCCCAGTGTGATCCCAGGAGCTAAAATATTTAATCTCTGGTTCTTTACGGAAGAAGTTTCTGGCCCTTGATTTGGAGTTCACCAATAGAAAGATCCCTTTACAGTTTAGTGTATTTCACTGAAGCAAAAGCCAGCACACTTTGCGGGTGAGCGCTAGGCAAGACTCCCCACACCATGTGTACGGGCACCCAATGATTGCAATAAATTCATCAGCTGCTGAGGAGGTGATTACATGGTCAAAGAATGAGGATGATCCATATTTATGTTGTACTGAGATCTCTGCTCACAAGCTGAGAGTTGTGTCCTGTGGCTCCTGGTCCAAATGCCCCCACTGTTGGGGTGGGGATCCCCCTGGCTCCGGCTCGTCAGAAGAAGCCTATCAGGTATTGTTCAGGGTCTGTAAGTCACATAGCACCCAGTAGGCCATTGCACGGCTTCTGGTCAGTCAAAAAATTTTTCTTTAGCTGCTGCTGAATTTCCTACTGTCAGTCGAGCCCAAGGTTCTCAGCCTGGCCTGCGCGGGCACCACCTGGACAGCGGGGCCCACTGAGGCCCAGCTCCCTGCAGCAGGAGAGGCTCCTGGGCCTCTCTGTCTTTCCAAGGCCAAAGACAGTTCCAGCTCGGCAGAAGTTTGAGAACCACTAAGCACCGCTGCACTGCGCAGGAATTGGGTGGTGAGGAGACGCAGCTGGGGTGCCCAAGGGAGCCACCCACCCGCCTGCACCCACTGGTGCCTGAGCTGCATGCGGTAGGAAGAATAGTGGCAGCCCTGGCTGCGCTGTCCCCCTGCCCCTCTGCCAGCACTGACTCAGTGACCACAGCCACAAGGCCCACAGGTGGCAGGCATTGCCACGTGTTCCCTGGGGGAGACTCACCCTAGGTGAGACGCCCTGGTCCAGAAGGAAAGAAGCCTGAGAAGATGGTGCGTGCTCTTCCACTTGGTGAGTTCCCACTCTGTGCCCGCGCCCTGCCCTGCCAGCATCTGGAGGGGATGGCTGAGACGTCAAGGGTGAAGGGCTGTGGAGGACACCCAAGCTGGGAAGGGGGACACAGGTGAGGCACAGCTTGGAAAGAGGACACAGCACAGCTCTGGGTGGTCTGAGGACACGGCTCAGAGCGAGAAAGCAGGGAGCTCCAGGGCCGGGGCTCTTGCGGTGCTGGGACTGCAGGCAGCCTCTCCTTAGCCATGGTGCGGAGCTTGGAGGCTCTCGGCTCTGCCCTGGGTGTCCCAGGCACGCCCAGGCTGGGGAGCAGCACCCTGCTCATCCATCCTGGACTCTGCCTTCCCTCTTGCCTGCCTTGCTAGCTTGGCATTACTAAGCATGCAGCTTCAGATTTCTGCTCTGCTGTGGGAATATCTGTCTTTCCAAAGACACCCTCCACTGGGCCCTCTGCTGCCCTCCAAGCACTGCCTCTCCCCCAACTCCTCAAGCAGGTGTGTGGCCCCAGGAACCCGCCCAGGACCTGCAGAGACTTGGGCTCTGCTGATTATTAGTTAGGAGATGAGACAAAGAGCCCAAGAAGTACCAACGTCTCTGGACCAGCTCAGAGACCACAGCACCCATATAGGTCTGCAATCTGAGTCTGAGGGAGTCGGGTTTATGCTGACACCAGTAGAGGCCAAATCATAAAGGCCGAGGAGCAGCTGGGCATGGTGATGCATGCCATTCTAGGGAGGCTGAGGCAGGAAGGTTGTCAAGTCTGAGCCCATCTCGAGCAGCTTTAGTATTTAGTGATACTCTGTCCTAAAAATAAAAAACTAATGAAGATCAGGGGTGTAGCTCAGTGTGAATGTCCTGTATTCCATCCCCAGTACGAAAAGTGCCAAGAAGCAAGTTGGGTAAAGAGGAAAGGAGGTAAAGGGAAAACACAGAAGAAAAATTAGCCTGAAACCAGACCTTGAAAAAGCTCTCCCTCTGAGGCAGGGTAGATAGAGATGGCAGTAAGTGCAAAAATCTGAGAGGCCCAGGTTCTCCAAGCGTGCGGTCAGTAGGATGCTCACGTCTCAGCAGTTTCACTGTCCAACTGATGTTATTTGCTTTGCTTAGTTATTTTTTATTTCTTTGAAAAATGCAACTGGCCCCAGACCATCCAGGATAGGGACATAGTGCCAGACACAAACTACAGTTAAAAGTCTGCCTTCACAGGGCTGAGCCAATGTCTGCTACAACTGAATATGCATCTTGCAGGGGTAAATCAGTGGTGAACCAGGCCTGCTCCTGATTTCCTTAGTTGCAATCCAGTGAAGAGCTGAAGACACAGATAGTGGCCAGCATGCCCTAGGCACCTGCAGCAGACAAGTTAGCCCCCAGCCAAGTGTAAGGTAGATTCATAAGGATGGCAGGCTTTCTACCCCCCAAAAGGTGCCCGGGCATAAAGGCTCAGCCTCAGTATCTCCAATATGAAATCAATGGTGATCAATGACACACGTTTGAAGAGCAAAGGGCATGTGAAGGGAAAAACCAATTGCAAAGACTGAGCCCCCCAAGCTCTACCCTTCGGTGTTCTTTGTGGTCCGGTCTCCCACCTGCTGGCCATCCCCATGTGCGTGGCACAGCCCTGCAGCTGAATGTAGAAGTGGCACCACTGCGGTCCTGTGAGTGATGGAGGTTCAGACAAATGTGATGTCCAGTGTCACAGAAGGTAGGGAAAGGAGCAGTTCAGCTGGTGACACTGAGACGAAGGTGACTCATCTTTTAGTTGGAAAATAAAGACATACATTGTTTCATTTTTCATCAATTAGATAAAAAACTAATAGAATCCACCTTAAGCAGAAACTTCCAAATGATGTATCTATCCACTGACAATTCAATGAAGATTATAGAGATTAAATCTGTGGGTTACGTATGATACATATTCTTTGTGTTTTTAATGGAGATTCTGCAGGTGTTTAGTTCAATGCTATGTTTTTGGATTGAATTTTGCTGTGTCAGTTTCAAACCAGATGTTGAAATCACCTCTCCCATGACACCTAGAAGATGAACGAAGTACCAATCATAAGGAGGAACTTTCTAGATTGCACATTGGCTCATTGTCAAACACTTAGGACCATGGTTACAATTAACCATTCAGTGGCCAATCCAGAACATTAACAGAGATTTTATTTATAAATAGTGAAACACGCAATGAAGAATACAGTAAATATGTAGAAGAAAAATTTGAGCTGTGTTAAAGTTACAGCTTTAGCTTTATAATACATTTAGCTTTATAATACATTGTTGCATTTAGCTTTATAATACATTAACATGACTATATATTAAGCATGACATCCATCCACGTGTATTAATCAAGTCTTCAACAACAATAAAAATCTTAGTACAGTAGTTGAGAGAGTAGATCGTGTGCTTAGAAGAAAGAGAGACGCATAAGAAACCTTCCTCGCATTCGAAACAAAAACCAAGGGTCTGATTATGCATTTCACACTTGCAGAAATCATTCGCTAAATGTGGAAACTGAAAGGCCTGTAGGAAACTTTTACCCATAGGAAAGAGACTCGTGTGTACTTGTACCTGTTTAAAAATATATACTGAGCCTCCTCACACCTATAGGCAATAAGCATGTGTGTGTGTGTCTGTGTGTGTGTGTGTTGTGTGATTTCCTTGTCTCTACTGAGCCTTAACTAATTAATCTTTCATGCTTCTTGATATCTTTCATATTTAATACGATAGCCAATTAATAATGTTTAACTTCTGGAGGAGAATTGAATAGTAAAAGAAATGCTGGAATTATCATTGACAGTGCTAATGTTGATAAAGTCGCTCATTCCTGTCTTTAGTCTGGGTGGGTCTGCACATCATGTATTGATCATCGATGAAATTACTGCCGATCATTATGTGTGAAGTAGAAGTCAGCCTGTCCCTGTCGTAAGGATGTTCAAAGGACAGACTGAGCTTATCTGTGAAGGCGAGGGCTGGAAGATCTTTCAGACTCACATGCTGAGGAGCCGTCCTGAAGATGCTGTTAAATCTGAATTCCATAATTCAATCAAGAAAATCTACTTCACCAAACCACAGAGATTTGCACCCAGTCCCACATTGTCCCCCGATATTCTTCTGGCCAGGAAATTCTGATTGGAACTGTTTATAAACAGTTATACTCTGTCAGCTTCAAAGCTCAACCTGGTCTAAATCATCTTCAAGAAGAAATGCTCTAAAATGCTCTTTTGTAATTTTAAATACTATGATGCCTCTTACCAGCCTTTTGCTAACACAAAGTCAATTCCTCCTCCCACCCCATCCCCACCTGTGATCAGAAACAAAGGTTACCTTCTCAAAGGCTGCCACAAGATGGAATTTGTAAAATTTTATGTTAAAAATTCTGCAAATATTTGCCTAGCTAGGTTATCTAAGGAACTAAATGGGTTTTGCCTATATTTTAAGATCAGCAAATACCAAAAATCCTAATTTCAATTGAATAACCTTTCCTAGTATTACATTAAAATACTGATAGATCCTCTTTTAACACATCCTATGAAACTTTTTAGATACCAAAGAAAATATTTATGTTTGGTGGCCTTTATTGTATTTTAATTTCCCCCAAATCCATCACAAAAATAACCCATCCTCATTCCCCTTCGTCCCTGCAGCCCTTGCTCTTTCCTCCTGGACGGGCCCAAGCTTTGCCTTCTCTCTCCCTGTCTCTGTTCTGGGGTCCTCTAGCCTCTCTGAGGCTCAGTTCCCTCATCAGTGAAATAGAATTAAGTGCATAGCAAAAGATGCTGCGAAAATGAAATGGACAAAAAGAAAATACCTGTGTCACTCACAGCGATGGCCTGGAGATCCATTCTGTTCTGTTTCTCCAAGTTCACAGACTCCAGGGCTCTGCTCCACAGCGTCCCGGCTGTCAGCAAATGGCATCTTCTTCCCTCAGCCAAACCCTCCCCATGGGGCAAGAGCTTTACTCTCAGCCTGTGACTCGTCGAGGTGATGGAAATTATGACCCTGCTCCAGACTTCCTGAGTCAGACTCCAGGATGGAGGCCAGCACCCTGTGTCTTCCCTGAGCCCCAGGTCACTCCGAGGCTCCTGAAGAGAGAACCATTGCCCTACCTAAATAACACCCGGCGTCACCTCCTCCGAGTTCTCTAAGTTCTTCCAGCCCTTTTGTAACGTTCATTAAGCCCCTTCTCCAGCATCCCTTCTGTGCTGTCCACAGCCATAGAAGGAATTCTCTGCTGAAACCAAACCCTAACCATGGATAGAAGAGGAAAAGACACTCTCAGGTAGTGGAGTAACTAACAGCAAACCGAGGAATCACCACCAGCCAGGACATGCTGTGTGTTTTGGGGAGGCTGGAAGGTCTCTCTTGGCTGTGTGTCCTAGTGCTATAAGCCCCTTCTGTCAGGCTTATCTCAGGTGCATGGTACAGAAAAGACTTTAAACCAATTCCATCCCATTAGCGATGCCACAGACCCCTGTCTTAAGCACTTTTCTCATTGCTGAGACAAAATACCTGACACCCAAAGTTAAAAGAGAAAAGGTTTATTTTGGCTCACAGTTTGTAGAGGTTTTAGTCCACAGTTGGCCAGCTCCAAGGCAGGCGGCATGGAAGAGGGGCATCACGGAAGTGAGACAGTTCATGGCAGGCAGGGCAGGCAGAAGGCGAGAAAGCAGTGAACAGCAGCAGGAGGCTGCGGCAGCCGACTGCCCCTCCCTTCAAGCCTTCCCCGGCCTCCCGCCTTGTGGGTGGTGCCACCTGCACCCACACCAAATGATGCTCTTCCCATTATCAACACCCAGAATTACACTCAACCAGCATTACACTAAACTGCACCAATTTAGTAACCATACACCTTTGATTCCAGCATCACCCCTTAACCCCAGCATTGTACTCCCTAGATCCAGCCACCTCCAAAAGCCCCACCTATAACTGCACGGGGCTCTCCAGGGGCAGATACACGCTGTAAGAACAGCCCAATGGCTAAACTGTGACAGGAGCTCTGTCCCTGGAATACATTCCTCAAGTCTACTGCTGGTTGGACCAAGGTAGATATATACATATGTTTTTCTTTGTTTTTAGATCTCCAGAATATTTCAGTCAGTTAGCTCTGTCTGTGGAATGTTTCAAGCTTCTCTACAAAGAACCACCCTTTGAATCAAGAAGCTCACGTTTCCCGTTGTAAATGTTGTGAACCTTGAAGGCTGTCTCAAAGTCTCCCATTCTCAGCAATCTCAGGACCCTGACAAATCATGCTAGGAATTCCGCAGCCTCCTGTTCATGAGTTACCATGCAGATATCTGTCCTGTAGCCTGGTCAGCATGCGTTTGTTGAAGCCAGCTCTATTTATTCAGTCTATACTTCGGATCAACATTCTGCAAAGGGAAAAAGTGTTTTCTTTAACACTATCGGGGCACTGCCTTGGTGCGCTCTGCGAGGGTCGCTGACGTGTCCTTTGCTTTGCAGGAATGTGAGTTCAGCCGGAGAGGAGGCCCGCAGGCGGATGCGGGAGTGTGACGGACTCACGGACGCCTTGCTGTATGTGATTCAGTCTGCGCTGGGGAGCAGTGAGATCGATAGCAAGGTTGGTAGGATTCGCATAGATGAAGTTTCCTAGAGGATAAAGGCGCCCTGGGGACGGATGAGCAGCTAACAGTGGTGGAGGGCGAAGGCCGTGCTTCATGTTTCCATGCTGAGCTCTGCCTTGGTTTCCTTGTTTGACTCCATCACTGTCCAGGTACCGCTCCTCCTCACGGCCTCAGAACGAGCTGCATCCCAGCTCTTGACCAGTGATGAGTAAAACCTACAGATGCCCCAGATGGAGGTGTGAATGCTTGCAAATCGCATTACCCACTGCTTTTGGTTTTATTTTGTGATATCCACTTTTAAAGCAAAAGAGGATATCAAAACTATCTGAGATTTGAATAATCCTATATTCCTAAAAGTTAATATTTTAGGAAAAAGTCTATATTATATTATGTGCCATTTTAAAATCCTACAAAAAATTTTTTTAAAAAAAACTCAAAACACTAAATTAATGAAGCTACTAACATAATAGATCCTCAGGGTCCATTTACTGCTTTACTTCACAAGCCAAAAACGGAATGGACTTTGCTGGGATTTGGGTTGTGTTGTCTTAAGTTAGTTTCGGTTCATGCTGACTATAAAGTTATAATTCCATAATATCCTGACCCAAACACAGACTTCCCCAAACTTCCGAAGTCATACATGTGATAAAGGTGATCATTTAATAATGGGCTTCTCACAAGTCGTCCTTACTGACATTTGGGGCTGAACAGTTGTTTGTGGTATGGGACCAGGCACTGCCACCTCGCCCAGCCCAGTCATAAGAAAGCAAACTGTCTCCAGGCAAGGCCACGTGTCCCACGGGGAGCAAGGTTGTCCTTGTTTTCCACCCAGTCCTATGGGCCTGTAACGGTTTGCAGCCCCGACTGTCAGAATCACCTCTGGAGCATTGATAACCACATCCATGCAGACCCTATTAGAGTCCCCTGGTCTACAGCCCTTTAAAATGATAAAGTGACTCATTGTGCTTCTGGATTAAGAATTTTCCTTAGTAGCTAGAGGTTTGAAATCTAGTAACTGGGAGTCTGCCGTAATGTACAATAGTGGAAACGCCAGATAAGAACGCATAAGAAGCAGTCTATTCACTTAGTTATTAATTGGCTCTGTGGGTGAGTTAGCATAGCTCTCCTTGACTTGGGCCTCACATTACAGTTACCAGGAAACTTGGACAATGACTCTTGGCTGAGCCTCACTCCCCAAAGACTCGGGCCCAGGATCCCCCATGGGACTCTGCCGTCACAGACAGGGCTTGTCATCCTACTGCTGCTCAAGGGCTTTGCACCATCCACTTACCTGATGCTGTTAATTCCCAAGATGGAATATAATGTAATAAAGACTTAAGCACTGCTCTTTTGTAAAAGCCCTTAAGGATCATTTTAGACCTTTTAATATCATTGACAGGAAAATTAAATCCCTAAAACAGTGACCTGTCAAAATGTCTTGAGTATTTACAGAGGCCTGTTAGCATAATAGACAAATGACTTTAAAAAGAGCTCCTGGAGGTAATGGACTGCAGCCGCCGGTGCTAAGCGTCTGAATATTCACAGTGGTGACAGAGCCAGGCACGGGGAGCCTGAGCCTCTTACCGTGATGGAAACCCGAGAGCGTTAGTGTTACCGGACCTCACAGGAGAAAACACAATCAAAGTCCTCAGCCGTGTGCTGCCGCCACGGGGTCCCCGGCCACCCACTCTGGAGGGGAAGGCGATCTTCAGGAGCGCGGCTTGAGAACCAAAGCACAAACAGCTTTTTCTTTCTCATTTTCCTTATGCCTCAGTGGGTCAAATGTTTAATATTCTTGGAAGACTGTGGAGACCATCGATGGTAATATCCATGTTTTCCCCCAAAGAGGAAGCTGTAATCGTTGGGAGTTTTAGGGCTGGGAGTCCCTGCTGGGTAGGAGGAGCCCTGAACTGGCATCAGCTGTGGCCAGTGACATTGCTGTCTCTGCCTCCAGGCCAGAGGCACAAACACTGTCACCTGGAGGATCCTGGCTGTGCGCCGAGGCCCTGAAAGGGTCGGAAGTGGTCAGTTACCCAGCAGTGCAGGCTGGCTGGACCAGGCCGTTGTTGTGACTGTACCGTAATTTACCACTCAGTTATCTGCGTAAGCACTTCTGAGTTTTCACAGTGACAAGTTACAGCGGAAAAAATAAGTCCGTGTTCTCTTTAAGGCCAGGGAAGTTAATGAATAAAAGAGCCAGGATTCCATGCAAGCGCTCGGCTCTGCTCTTCTAATAGGGACGGTTTATTGAATAGGTAACATATGGTAAAGCACTCTACAGCTGACTTTCAAATTAGCCCTTTCTAATAGAAAAATAAGGAGTCAAAATGACCCTGGTGACCAAGAGGAACTGCTGAAAGTGCTGTTGACAGGAATGGATGTCATAAGCAAAGCCACCAGCTGCCACCAGCCTTCTGCTGGTGTCCTGGGTCCTTTTTGCTTTTTCTTTCTCCCACTCCTTTAGAGAAGAGCGCTTAAATTGGTACCCTACCTAAACCACACCAGACTGCCACACTCCAGGAAGCTTAATGAGAGGCACGAGTTCAATCCCAGGGGTCGTGCTGTCCTCCTCCCCTTCCCCGCCTCCCCCCTGGTCTCCCCAGCTGCGGGTAGATTATAGACCGTTTCTCAGAACTGCAGATGTAGTCCCCGGAAGTCTGTTAAACAAAAGAATGGCGAAGCCCCCAGGGAAGACGAACAGCGGGATGAGAAGGGAGTTTCTTCTCCCACGTCTTTGATGTAAGAAAAATCATTCTGAGCTGATTTAAAAATCGCTCTGACTTATGCCATAACATTTTCCTTTCGATGAGAGACTTTTCTGTCTTTCATGCCTCGTCCTGTGTTTACCTGCTTTCATGCCGGGTTTCCTTTTTTGATGCTGAGGGGATGCTTGAAATAGAAAAATCAAGTTGACTCAAAGCCTGTGGGATTAGCAGCCTGTGAAACGTTGAAAAATTTGACAAGAAAGGTCCAGACAGCCCAGGCTCCACAGAGAGGTCCTGGGCACTGCTGTTCCCAGCCCATTTTCGCTCTCTCCATAGTCAAGTAAGGAACATAGGCTGGCTTTTACCAGGCTCCAGCCAGGACACAGAAGTGGTCAGGGATTCGATCCCATGGTCCCCACCCTTCCAGCCTGAACCTGGACTGCAGAGAGAGCCCAAGTGCAGTCAGAGTCACTGCCAGCTGCTGACCTCGGAAGGGGAGAATTACCCTGTCTGCCTTCGGTGCTGGCGACCACGTAGATGTCTTTAAAAATGATGGTCAAGTCGACATGATCTTGAAAAGACGACTCAGCTCCCTTTAGTCCCCCCAACATGCACACATTGGGTATTTTATTGCACTCTTCCCCCTGGTGCCAGGTCAAGGATAAAAGTCAGACCATCAGCTTTTGTCTTAACCGGCAACCTCCTTCTGCAGAAGCTGTTGGATCAATGTTGCAGGCTTGGTGGGTGATAGAGCAATCACAGCTGTTTAACTCAGTTATTTCATTCTGCCATTGGAGCATGACACAGGCACAGGTAATGATAAGCACGTGAGCACAGCAGGGTCCGGCAGTACATACTTATGGCAAGCTACAGGCCCCTCAACTCAGCAACCGGAAGTTATTAGAACCTTAGGGTTTCCTGAATTCCACATTCCACTTCTGAGGGTGACAACAAGTACTCTCTCAACAGGCACTGCTCCAAGAGCTGTGTCCAGGTCTCTTTCCACCTCATAGTAGCCCTAGGGAGCTGATACGTTGTCACTGCACCCTGTTTACCAAGGAGGAAGGGGAAACACAGAGAGAACCAGAACTTTGCACATTGGTAAGGTGGCAGAGTCAGGAGTGCAGCCCAGGCCACGCTCACTGGTTCTGAGTCACATGCCTGGATCTCCAAACTGTGCTATCTCCCAACATTACTAACGGTACAACTCTCACATAGCATTTTCTACACTCCAGGTATTCTTCTCAGTATGGTTATGATGCACTAGTTTCCTATGCTTGCTGTAACAAATGACCACAAAGAGGGTTGTCAAAAAAAATTATTGTCTTACAGTTCTAGGGAGCAGAAATCCAAAATTGGTCTTGCTGGGCTAAAATCAAAATGTTATCAGAGCTGGTTCCTGCTGGAGACTCTGGACCAGAATGCATTTTCTTCCCTATCCCAGCTTTTGGAGGCTGCCCCACATTCCTTCCCTTGTGGCTTCTTCCACCATCTTCAAAGCTAGCAATGGCTGCTCACATCCTTCCACAGCCTGACCCTGACTTCTGTGCCTGGCAGGACCTTCGTAATTACACAGGTCTCCTGGGTAACCCAGATCATCTCCCCGTCTGAGAATCAGTCAATCAGCAACCTTAATTTCCCCATACAACAGAGCCTCACTCATTCCCAGGTTCCAGATGCTAGGAGTTGGACAGGTTGGGAGGATTACTCTGCCTACCGCGCGCGCGCACACACACACACACACACACACACACACACACACACACCCATATTAACCTCCAGCCCCTGCTCTGTGCAGAGGGGTTGGGTCCTACTGTGATTCCTGTACAGAAAAGGAGCCTGAGTCCTAGAAATATCAAATGCAGTGTCCAGAGTCACGTGCACCAGAGCCAGAGGCTTCGGATTCTGCAGGTGCCCAGCCCTACAACACAGAGCCTCAGCCCCTGTTTAATCCCTGCCTGAGGACAATCCAGTGTGGCCCATTCTGGCTCCCAGTGACCACACCCCTCCCTTTCCTGGGACAGTGCCAGTTTGCACCTGTTGTTCCTTTTTACATCTAGAAAATACCTTGGTCGATGGCACACATGAGTCACCCACCAGCACTCACCAAAACCTGGTATTGTGCCCTTCGTGATCGGGACCTGCAAATCCCACGCAGGCATGGACTGTGGGTGGAGGGGGTGTGGGGCCACTGTGCGACTCCTCTCTCCTTACCCCAGTTAATTTCAATCAACTGCGACTGATGTTTAGAGCAGTAACTGTCACTCGTGAGTCATTTCTTTCTGGGGAGCTCCTCTGAATCCTGTCCTCCGTGGCTGTCAGGAGAGCCTTCAGAAACCCGA